>JAOYSI010006792.1:0-12574 GCA_025775065.1 Hiodon alosoides | reverse complement strand
AACTCCCCTCAGCCGAGAGTGACTGAGAACTAACTCCCCTCAGCCGAGAGTGACTGAGAACTACACTCCCCTCAGCCGAGAGTGACTGAGAACTAACTCCCCTCAGCCGAGAGGGACTGAGAACTACACTCCCCTCAGCCGAGAATGACTGAGAACTACACTCCCCTCAGCCGAGAGTGACTGAGATGAACTACACTCCCCTCAGCCGAGAGTGACTGAGATTAACTAAATTTCCCTCAGCCGAGAGTGACTGAGATTAACTACATTTCCCTCAGCCGAGAGTGACTGAGAACTACACTCCCCTCAGCCGAGAGTGACTGAGAACTATACTCCCCTCAGCCGAGAGTGACTGAGAACTACACTCCCCTCAGCCGAGAGTGACTGAGATTAACTACATTTCCCTCAGCCGAGAGTGACTGAGATGAACTACACTCCCCTCAGCCGAGAGTGAATGAGATTAACTACACTAATCCTCAGCCGAGAGTGAATGAGATTAACTACATTTCCCTCAGCCGAGTTCGACTGGGTCATTCAGGGCCAGGAATGAATGCTTGGACATGCCAAACTCCCTGAAAACTTCCTGGGGCCTCCTTTTGAATTTTTTGAGACAATACGTGTGCATCTGAAGGTATGTCCCCAGATTATTGATGACTGACACCTGGCTTCTAAAGGCAATAATATCCTTTATTCCCTTCCACACTCCGATATGACACTATAAATAAAAAACTGATAAATCACTGCACTTTTTACTTGCCTTCTGTTTTTAAGGGTATACAAATGCGTATTACAGCCATAAACCTTATACAAACACTAAATAACAGTAATAATCAATACATGCAAAGTCTTTGTATTTTTGCAGGTTATTGCTAACGTTTGCATCTAAATTAAATCAACATAATCATGGGAAAAAGGGAATAAACTGATTGTGACAAGGAGCAGAAATAGACAGTACCCATTCGCTCCAATGAATATAAATCTGTGTAGGGGTAGCACGGACGCTTGGTGGTTAGCCTTGGTGCCTCACAGCATCAGAGTCGTGGGTTTGGGTCCAGCCTGTGTGGAGTTTGCAAAATGGCCCCTGGTAGCGTGGCTTTTCCCTTAGAGTATGGTTGTTCTGTCTGGTGGCCCAAGTACTTAAGGGTTGGAGCGGATTGGTGACTACGAAACAGTCCCTGTGTCTGCAGTTGGGCCTATGTGTCTGTCTGTATGTCTCCTGCTCTACGACTTGTCCAGGGTGTATTCTGCCCAGTGTCCTCCTAGGCTCCGGTGTCGTGGGACCCAGAATTAGATAAGCAGCTATAAGGAGAGAACTCCAAGAGGAAGCCATGGTCCTGAAGAGGAAGGGTCCTCAGTTACTGACGAGACATATTTATCACAAGTAGCATGTTTAAAGGCCCTCTTGGCAGGCCAGGAGTTAAACGCTGCCAGATTTGAAGGCAGAATTAAAATCGGTTTGAGTGGCAGAGTATTTCATTCCAAAAAGTACAGGGTCATAAATCATAAATCAATATGGTGCATTGTGGAGAAGTAATCAGGTATGCAGCAGTCTGGCTACTGTGCAAAACCTTAAACATACAGACGTGCGCACACAGTCCAATCTGCCACAACCCCTCATTGTCTCCGCGCAGAGGCGCGGTCCTCTCGATGCCAAAAGGGAGAAACCGATAACAGCTAACTTCTTTCAGAAACACACGGTTATTCATAAAACGAGGCATTTCAGTAAGTGCCGTTATTCATTTAATTAAGCAGAAATAAAAGACCAGAACTTCTTCTGCACATTTGGATGCCAGTTCTCATCATGGTCAATTCACGTAAATATCGTAAGAGTAAATTACACTTTGTACAGTATACACGTGTTTAGCCACTATTGCCTACTCTGTGAGCCTTCGGTCCCTCTGTGTCTCATCATCAACACTTTTCTACTTTATCTATTCATTATTGAGCTGCCCTGGGTTGAAGACTCTGACGGTGTTACCATGCCCTGTAAAGCCACATACAAACTGAAGCACGGGGGCCCAGGAAACACACAACCTCAACAACATTTTAAACGTTGTAGGTCCTCTCCTCTCCTTCTAATAAGAGTGCAAATAAATAAAAATTTGAATTGACCCTAAACGTTAAATCAGAGGTCTGGCACACTTAAGATTATCGCAAAATCAAAATCATGCCTCGGTTAATTGGGAGGCTGGAATAATTTTTCTAGTCCTCCTTGTGTTCCGACTAGTGCAGTGTTAAGGCAACCTCAGCTAACTGAACTCCGCCAATAAGAGCTACCGTAAACACGTGAGGGCCTATGTAGGCGAAAGAGAGAGTGGAAATGCTTAAGGGTAATTACGACGTCTCTGGTCACCAAGGGAGCGCCTCAACCCACCTGGCTTTGCAAACGTACAATGAGGAGCGCATCGACTGGGGCAGGAACCAGGGGATAGGATTTGCATTTTAAGCGGCGAGAGGTTTTTTTGTGAGAGCGTGACGTCTCTTTTTTCTCGTATACTATAAAAAACGTATACTCACACACACACTCTCACATGGGCAAACTCACCTACATAAACACAAGCCTTCACAGAAGCGCGCTCAAATGGCCGCTATTAGCAGTCATTTAATTAAAAAATGATGGCCCTACACTCTTATTTCCCTTCAGTAATTCCTGACATGGGGAAAAATACGTGTCCATTGAATAAGCCTGTGTCGCTTAGCTGTAAGTTATTCAGAAGGACACCCAAGGTGACCGGCCCGCCAGTACCCACAGAGGAGGGTATAAAAAGACAAAGGGAATTCAGACGGATCAGATCTAAAACGGCTCCCTTTCTTTGGATTCTATTTGCCTCCCGTGTTAGGAAGTGGGCCCTGGGACCCTGACAGCCCCTCCGAGATTTAACGGACTTCTGCTGAATCTGTGTTAGCATGCCGCCGCCGCCGTGGTCAGAGCAGACGGCCCCGCGGATCTGCCGTGACTTCCGCCTGCATCGCCATGTGCCCAGTTACCATTTTACTACATGGCCAGTGATAGGCCGTGTAGTAAAAATGTTTGGCTTCAAAATGTAATAAACACACTATCCTATCGACTAGTCGCCTTACAACTTATCTCTATAGTTCTGTATATATATTAAAATGTATATTTCTCCATGTGATAGTAACGTGTATATTTCTCCATGTATAGCAATGTGTATATTTCTGTACGTATATAATAACATGTATATTTCTGTATGTATTATAATGTATTTTTCTGTACATCATAATGCTACTAGTTTGATATTCATTTTGATAGTTCAATATTAGTTTTGGTTTGAAGCTAATGTTAAAGAAGACTGCAGGTAAAGTATTCAAAGCTTATACACAGCAGATGCACCCTAATGAAACGTACCCCAAAGAGGCAAAAACAGCCCAAAGTTTAATCAGATTAGTTAGGAAACAACAAAATTAACAAATATAATCACACAAACCCAACAACGCCGAAAAGAGTAAAACAAAAGATATTTATTTGCCACCCTTTCAAGCCAATAATCGCGAACAGAGTTAGTGCTCAGATTTGAACAGATTTGTAAGGAGAGAAGCAGTGTTTTAGAACCAAACGGGGATTAGCTACTATACAGAGGCTCTAATCTCTGATCATCTAAAATTGTTTCATACAGCGGGGGGCCATATATAATCCTTTACTCGTTAACAAAAGCCCAAAACGGTTCGCAAATTCATTAATACAACAAGGCGTTAGCGAGACGGACGAGAGAAAAATCCCAGACAGGCAATTATTTCAGAGCGCGGGGCAGGTAAAAAAAATTGCGTGCGGGGGGTAATTTTGCTTTATTAGGAAAACAGAACCGGTGTGATTGCTTTAAAGGCTCTATTAAAATCAATGTTAAGCCTGACATTAGAATGGGAAATTATCGAGCCCGAAGGCCGTGGCTGTTCAAGATGGCGTCTCAGAAGGGATTCCTCACAATGTGTAGCTTGGCTCAAAACCATATTTCTTACAAAAATTGATCGGCGATACTCCACAAGAGGGTTGATACCCATCACGGCAAACGGGTAAAGCCACAAGGGAATCCATCGAGCACGAAGCCAGCTCATTAACTCTACGCTCGGTCTGATCAATTCGTACATAACAAAGGGCACATTTCCGCTGACAAGAAGTAGAAGAATGTTTTCCGTTGCGTAATCTTTTTACAGGGAAAAACTGCGAATGCCCTGCTAATGAATCTCATGAAGCTATAAATACAAATTTCAGAAAGCAAATTCCTCAAAGTTTATCAGCTACAGTGGCACCTGCAATTCTAAAAAATAGAAATTTATCATGAATCATTAGAGTGCCAGATAATATGATGTTGGCAGGAAATATTTCACAGTTTCCACATCAAGACGCGGATGTATTAATGGTGTATTTTTACAATTCCCTTTTTATAATCGGCTGTTGACTCACGGCACTACCGAAAAAGTGTCTCCCTCGGAAAAGGCCCGGGTTTGGTAGGGAAGGAGACGTGTAACGCGGGCGCTGAAATAACATGTCACCGCGTGAAGCTTAGCCACCCCTCCCCACCCTCATCTTAAAGGCCAGGGGGCTATCCCAACGCACCCGCTTTTTGTACGCGGGGGAGCAAAGGAACGGGGTCCTGCGCAGATCCATTCCTTTCGGAACTTCGATGAGTACTATTTGATATGACAAGCTTGTCACCAAAAGGACTGCAAAGTAGCCGTCCGGTTCTTCGGTGATTCTGTACGGCTGGAACATCCACTAATGGAGAAAGGGAGTAAAAACTCACTTAGTGGGTTTGCATTTGGCAGCCCTCTTTATTTATTTATTTATTTATTTACTGGTTTACCGGAACCGAAATTAATCCAAAAGCAGCGCAGCATGTGACAACGTTAAGCGCCGTGTGTGTTCAGCATCCTGAACATCGGTCAAGGCAGACGTTCATCATCCACCCAATCGGGGACTTTTCATCAGAAAGCAGGGCTGTGGACTCATACAGACATATTATGTATCAAATAACCTGGTGCATGGAGCAAGTGAAAAACCAGAGAGAGAGTCATTGTATGCTCATATGAAAGGTAAATCATCCCCATGCCACAGGAACACGATACCATTCAAGACACAATCGCTCTTCAGAACGTTTTTCTCCACTTCCTTTCTTCTTTTAGAGAGGGCATCAATACAAACCCTAATCGGCAGTAAAAGTGTAATCATCTGGTTCCTTTTTAATGCACTGAAGGCAATTTGCTGCCCCACCCCGATCCACGGTGACAATGGGATTGTGCCACGCGGGGGATTAATGGCAGAGGCCACAGAAATGATTGAAATGCAACAGCCCAGCGCCGTGTACCGGAGGATTAGGCGAGAACAAGAGGAGACGGCAGAACAGCCTGTACCGGTCACACGGGAGAGGGGGTCCACTTGGTCCCGCAACGCGGGAAACGAAGAGCCTAAATCCTGGCAGTAAATTCACAATGCGCACCGTCTGCGTACTTCTGACTGGGATAAACAGGGTTTGGTATAAGTGTAATACTTAACACGTATAAACATACCATCAAAAAACTGAATTAACCCTGAGCCTCTGATTTAATTTGTCTTTTTTTTTTTTTGTCAGTCCGTTTGACCACATGAACAAACTGAACGGAGGAGGGATGTTACTTTGCTATTCTCAGGTAATTTTGTGGATGTTTACCTGTTAAACCCTTCCGCTCTGCAGCTGGAAAACCAGATGCAAGAACAGCAGGAAGAAAACGGAGAATTGTGCACAAAGCTTCACTTTCTCCTCAGATGTTTACTCTTTCTTTAGTGCCATTTGGTGATGAGCTAATTTAGTTGTAAATGCCCATCACTCTCTAGCTTTCTGTGTGTGTGTGTGTGAGTCCTAGCTACACTGTTGATGAGTATGGCCACAAAAAAAATTTTGGTGATAAATTAATGGTTGTGTTATTTGTTATTTTAAAGATTGCAGTGTTCATGGATAGAGGTTTCTAAATCAGAAACCAAAACAGATTTTCTCAAGGACCTAAATCAGGAACCAAAACAGATCTTCTCAAGCACGTGTTGAACAACTCCGTAAAAGGAAAAGAAAATGTCTCCACTGACTGCCTTTTCCTGCCCTGTAACCGGCGGTAACACAGTCTCATTACGATCTCAGTGTCCTCATGGCCAGAATATTAACTGACCGGTAAAAGGGACCTTGTTTCACTCCTCAGTTCGTACCCTTTTACTACTGTTCAGGAACTGCACATAACCGAGGTAAATCCTTCATTAGTTACATCCCTACATTGAGTTTTAACAACTCAGCATGCAATACTAGTTTTAAACCAACTTATCTTAATTCTCTACAATTTACTGGTCCAAATAGATCAAAATACTCAACCCTGTCTCAAGTAACATCTAGATGGTGAATTAGGAAAAAGATATCATGCACTGGTAAGCGGCCATCTTGTTTTGTACACCACCTGTAGCCATATCCCGGTTTATCAACGTGACTATTGTGGGCTTATGCACAGCCAAGGAGCACAAAGTTTTCAATATTCATCAAGGAAATCGGGCAGAGTTTTTGTTTTTGGGAAGTCAACTTCATCGCAGTGTGTGGATTATCAGTGCATTGACAGAGTTTCATAAAAAAAATTATAGCTAATTAATTTGATTTCTTGACCCTCCAACGGTTTCTAATGACGGCGGACCATCATTATTCGCAATTATGTAGAAAACTAATAATAATAATTTCCCCAGATGGAGGAGTAATGAAGAACAGCGCAACCAGCAGTCACAGACAGTGCAACACAACGGAGATTTGAACACAAAAGGAGTTTCCATGTACTTATTAAGAAAGGAAACCGGGGCCATCGCCAGGGCCGGAGAATGCGTTTCCGACCATACGGCTCCCACTCCACATTCGCTGCCCAAAATGAAAATGGGGGCTCGCCGTCAACGCGGAAACGTCAGGTGGAAAGCGATCTCTTCCCTTCCCTAGAGCTGCAGAAGCACGCGGCTGAGGGAACTCGGGCCTCTGGGAGGAGGACGTCCACTCATTGCAAGCGCTGCGTGAAAGATTTGGCTGAGGCGAGCGCAAAGGAGCAGCTAATAAGACCCCCATTATGGAGCTAGAGTCAAAGACCGCTACGTAAGCCTTGTGATGCCCCCTTGTCTAGCCGCTCTGCTCCGCCCTCAGCTTACCACACCCCCGCCCTAATTGCACAAATTAGCTCCTCCACCCAGGGCATTAAGCACTCAGTGTAAGGAACAGTCCCCTGGGCCCGGGCTACGCTAGCACATCCTTACATTCTCCACCTCAGCAAAAAACATAATACGGAGCGGTCTCAATTTTACTAATAAATATTATCACTGCAGTTGCCTTCGGATCTCTTGTAATGCCTGTGAAGGGTGCTTAATGAAGCAGAGCCTGCAATATTGGTGTAGCTTAGCAGCAGATGGGCCATTACGCACGGAGAACGAGGGGTTTTCACGGGTGCGGAGAGAACCAGCGGACCTCGATGCCCCAATGACCAAACCTGCCGACCTCGTTCAGAAACTCCGCAAAGCGTTTTCACAGTACTGCATATGTCCTAACGAAATCCGAAGCAAGAGGTCATCGTTCAAAGTTAATGCAAGTAATTACATTGAGCAAAGTGCTTAACTCAATCATTATGTCAAATATACACATCTGTCTTAGGCAGCGTAAAAATACTTAGGTTTAAAGATCTCGCCAATAGGTTGCAGGTTCAAATCCCAGATGGGAAAAGGTTGTTCAAACCTTGAGCAAGTGTAAAACGGTTCGGATAAGGGCATCTACTACAGAATTCTATGTTCATTTGTAACATTTTTATTTTAAAATGTTTTTCAGTTTTTTTTAACTCTTGCGTTAGTCAAATTATTTATCGGGTTGGACATACTTTACATCAAGGGGCATCATGTCTTAAAAAACGGACTCACTTTTAAAGTGAGAACTCCTTTAATATTTTTAGTTTTAATTAAGCGCATGTGCCTTTCATTCATTTTATTTTTAAATGTTTGAGCACAGAAGCGGCTTTAGAAGAAGAAAACAAGACAAAATCTTTAGCATCTGAGCATAAATAAAGCGCTGTAAGGAGTGGGAGTGGAGGCAGGGGTGGTAAATGTCAACAGGATTAAAAAAAAGAAGAGAGAGAGAGAGAGAGAGAGAGAGAGACGCTTTATGCATGAATTAAAAATGACCACAAAGGATCCCGTAGAGGACAGATCTTCATGTTTATTTTGAACACAACTTGCCGTCCTGCATTTCCTCACCTTTGTCCTGCACACGGGCACGGCACGAGTGCGTTTGGGTCCGGTAACACTAATTACAGCACTGTAATTCACTGACCGCCGGGCATGGTTAAATTACCTTCGGATCCATCATTTACGTAATTTAAAGATTACTGCATAAATAATGATTCAATTAATATTAAAATGTCCGACAAAGCAACTCACATCATTCGATTTGAATAAAATATTCCACATTTTTTTCTGCTGACGGAATAAGGAATCAACAGTTCTGTGAATAAGAAAAGGTCCTTTTGACCGCATGCGGTCTCCTATGCATGTGGTCCGATGCACATCAGTGACACATTGTGAGCTGTAGCCATTTCTAGAAGGGTTTGACACCGTTCATTAAGTGGGAGTTCTCTCTCGTCTCATAAAATGACCTTTAAAATACACCTTTAGCAGAGGGGGGGAAAAAAACACACAATCTAAATAACCATTGAGGAATAGCAATAGGATGCCGTTTTACTGCTGAACTGTTGAGGATGATAATAGTTCTTCTTTGGCAAACTTTCCCTAAACCGGACAGTGATGCCGGGGGGCGGGCGCAACGGCGACAGGCCCTCGAGACCATGTGTGTTTCTCCGACGCTCAGGGCTGCACGACTCAAGCACAATCACAAACACAGCGCAGAAAGCCATCTCCCCTGTGGTCTCGCATCTCACGGGGAAACGGACCTTTGGAATTCCAGAGTTATATAAAGCAAACCAAGCAGAGAAAAGGCCCCAGCACATATTCAGACTGCAGCCCAGGGATCTAACGTTAATTAAATAAGACTTTTCTGACAACACTCAGAAGTCGCTTTATTGATATCATGGATTGTTAATGTACTCGTGTTACGCAATGGCAGGGTTTTTTTTTTTTTGTGGGGGGGGTTTAAAATCCCACTCTATTCATCTAACCTGTCACGCGGTGGTGCTGGGAAGGATGTGGGCAGCCAGGCCAACGCACCAGCACCGGTTCCCCGTGGACACTGCACAGGATAGGACACAGGACTGCCAGGAGTCTCACCTACACAGCAATGCTAACATCATGCACTTTTCAAGGAAGAGAATATTAGAAATCCCTTTCTGATGTTGCTTCCAGGGTGTAGCGAGCTTTCTGGCTGTTATATAACTTGTTCCAGCTTTTGTGCTGTTGTTATATTTAAAATGCATTTGACAGCAACGCTGTGCACTTCATGATAAACTTGTGACGGCTCTGTATTTAGACCTAATGTGGCATGAAGGCGACCATGGTAACGTAGACCACAGATGATGTGTCTGCCCACGGAGAGGAGGGTCACACAGTCATGTGAGAGTGTATGTGTGCGAGTCCATATGCGCGCGCGTGTGTGTGTGTGTGTGTGTGTAGACCACAGATGATGTGTCTGCCCACGGAGAGGAGGGTCACACAGTCATGTGAGAGTGTATGTGTGTGAGTCCATATGCGCGCGTGTGTGTGTGTGCGTGCGTGCGTGCGTGTGTGCGTGTGTGTGTGTGTGTGTGTGTGTGTGTGTATGTGTGCGTGCGTGTGCGTGCGTGTGTGTGTGTGCTTGTGTGTGTGTGTGTGCGTGTGTGTGTGTTTGAGGGTGTGTGTGTGTTTGAGGGTGTATTAATCATTTCGCCTGGCTCTTTCTTTGCTCTTTGAGTTACAGCTGGAGGCTCTCTCTTCAGAACTGGAGGTTTAGTTGTTCTCTTCAGCTTCATGAACTAACTCTTGAAGTTTCGACATTCACTTTAGACTTGTAACAATCTCAAACTTGGGGAGCGGAGTGGTGACGGTCCAGTTCTCCCAACCATTCGTTCCATTCGTTACATTTGTTACAGTCGTTCCATTTGTTCCATTCGTTACATTCGTTCCATTTGTTACAGTCGTTACATTCGTTCCATTTGTTACAGTCGTTACATTCGTTACATAATAATGCTCTGAAATGCATGCATACTGCCATCTCCATGCATCGTAAAGTGTGTGATATTTTTAGGAGAATCTAAAAAATGGTGTTATTCTCTCTCCCCAATGCCACATAAAAGCTAGAAGCTATAAGGACTTGTAATTTTTTATCCCTCACAAGCCCACAGTGAGTGCTAATTAAAAGCAACTACAATTATTTCATGTAGATCTTAAACACATATAATTTAATTAAAACTGACGAGTAATGAAGAGTTCCTATTTCAGTTAAACGATTAAGAAATCTATTCCTCTGTGTCTTTGACACCTAACTTTGCGTGTGTCATTTTAAAATTTTATTTCAGAGAATCAAAAGCTGCTCATTACTTACTCTGAATATTTTTTGAAAAAAAAGTGTCTGATTTTGAGATATATTCAATTTCTGCCCTGAAATCCTGAAATCAAGTGCATAGGTGGGAATGTTACAGGTCCATACTTGAGCTGGGGTTATATACAGTATATACATATATATAATTACTCAGGTAGTTGTAATTACTCCAACTGTCGTCAGTAAAACTGTTTAGCCTTTGCTGGGCACCCCAGATTTCATTGATCATTAATAAGAAATTTTGTGTGTACATTTATTTTGGGCATTCCCTATACTGACACAATTCAATAAAATGTCATACAATAATATCATACATTTATTACATGTTATGCAATAATTCACCGTTTTACATGAGGTGTCTTCTTATTTGTTATGTCCTGTAAAATGATGGATTAACTAAACAAATTGACGGGCCTCCCAAATCACAGGCCCCCAGATCAAATGCATTGAAGGATATATATAAGTTTTCGTTTCTCATGCCTACGTACTCAATGACTCAAACAAAGGTCTATAAAGGAAGCTTGAGATTTAATTAAATTCAAAAGTATTGGTTTAAATAGCCATTAATTTGGGCTACGAATGGGGTGGTTCTGAATGGGTGGTTCTGAATTGGTGGTTCTGAATGGCTGGTTCTGAAGGGGTGGTTCTGAATGCATGGTTCTGAATGGGTGGTTCTGAATGGGTGGTTCTGAAGGGGTGATTCTGAATGGGTGGTTCTGAATGTATGGTTCTGAATGGGTGGTTCTGAATTGGTGGTTCTGAAGGGGTGGTTCTGAAGGGGTGGTTCTGAAAGGGTGATTCTGAATGGGTGGTTCTGAATGGTTCTGAAGGGGAGATTCTGAATGGTTCTGAAGGGGTGGTTCTGAATGGTTCTGAAGGGGTGCTTCTGAAGGGGTGATTCTGAATGGGTGGTTCTGAATGTATGGTTCTGAATGGGTGGTTCTGAATGGGTGGTTCTGAATGGGTGGTTCTGAAGGGGTGGTTCTAAAGGGTTCTGAAGGGGTGATTATGAATGGGTGGTTCTGAAGGGGTGGTTCTGAAGGGTTCTGAAGGGTGGTTCTGAATGGGTGGTTCTGAAGGGGTGATTCTGAATGGTTCTAAAGGGGTGGTTCTGAATGGTTCTGAATGGGTGGTTCTGAAGGGGTTACATCTTCCCTTATCTGCTCAACCAGCATCGTCCTCCTCCCTCTTTTGGGCTAAATTTGGACAAAATAGAACCCTATGTTTCTGGTTAGTGTTATTTCTCTCCATGTTAACTCACCATGGATGTGAAGCTTGTTACATGAGGGTAGATCACGAGGGTATTCATCACTAATCTTCTACCTCCGACTGATTTCAATCGAGTTGTAATGGAGGTTGGGGTCAGCAGACCCGAATGCAAATCAGTCTTTTTAAGACTAAACCATTAAAAACTTTAAAAACTTAAAACCGCTACGAGTCCTTCTCAACAAACAAGTTAACTGGGAATTCTGGTTTTGTTGTGAAGTAATCATAAACAGAAAACGAATGCTTTCGGTTGGCACTGACAGTGATCCGTGTGAGTAAAACGCTGCCCTCACCCCATCACAAGCCTTAACCCTTTCACTGGATAAAAAATCAGGCGCAACCATTTTCCGGCAACATTAATTGAACTTAATATACAGAAATGACAAACTCAATATACACATGATGACAGTAGTGAGAGAATTCATTAAATTAACACACACACACACACACACACACGCACAAATACACACACACACACTCACACACACACACACACGCACACACACACTCACACACACACACACACACACACACACACTCACTCACACACACACGCACAGACACACACACACACACACGCACAAATACACACACACACACTCACACACACGCACACACACATGCACACGCACACACACACACACACACTCACTCACACACACTCAGTCACACACACACACACACACACTCAGTCACACACACACACACACACTCAGTCACACACACACACACACACACTCACTCACACACACACACGCACGTACGCACGCACGCACGCACGCACGCACGCACACACA
>JAOYSI010006791.1:678-12575 GCA_025775065.1 Hiodon alosoides | reverse complement strand
CCAGAGGGGCATACCCGTTCCTTTTTTAACAGAGGTTGTGGTAGTCAGGGGATCCAGAGGGGCATACCCGTTCCTTTTTTAACAGAGGTTGTGGTAGTCAGGGGATCCAGAGGGGCATACCCGTTCATTTTTTAACAGAGGTTGTGGTAGTCAGGGGATCCAGAGGGGCATACCCGTTCCTTTTTTAACAGAAGTTGTGGTAGTCAGGGGATCCAGAGGGGCATACCCGTTCCTTTTTTAATAGTAGTTTCGGTGGTGACAGGACCCAGGGGACATACCTGTTCCTTCACTGACGCCAGGATAGCGGAGGTGGTCTCCGCTTCAGATCCATCCCCGTTGGAGGCGTTTAGGACCGGGCTCAGCATGGTGGTCTTCTCTGCCTGAGACGGTTGGTCTGGAACGGGCATGCCTCCTGCAAAGACAAAGAAATTGGTTCATCCTTGCAGGAAAATCAAACAACTAAAACAACTCCAGACCCTGGGGCTAATGGGTAGTCAGCCCAGCGATCCTGACGCATCAACATCCACACAAATTAAGTCACTAGGGCTGACAACCCACAAAAAATATTCACCTATGGCTTTTTCAATTTTAGATCAGCATATTCTATATTGTTACATATTCTGTAACATTAGTAGTCTATTTGAATGAACAGCGGATGTCATGATAAATGCATGTGAAAGCCATTAATTGCCAACGTGTCATACAGACAGTGGATGAATCGCTGAGCTTCCCAAAGTTAGTGGCAATATTCTTAAAGATAAATTCTCTCAGATCTAAGATGACAGCAAGCTCCTACAGAGGACTGGTTTCAGAGAAGATGAAATTATGGCTACTTAATACTCTATTTTCTGAGTCCTAATCTAGTTAAATCTTTCACACATTAGTACGCAGGTTATATAAGTCATAGAGGTGCCTGACTCTGCTATAACTAACTAAATCTATAAGAGACAATTTCCGGGACTGGCTTCTTCCAATGACTTCCCAGACAACAATGCCATGTAATCTTCATAAATGTATTGTATATGCAGGAGTTATTATTAATATTATTTATTATATTTATTATAATATTAAATTTATTTACTAATATTATTACTATTACTACTAATACTACTAATAATACTACGAATAATATCAGTAGCATTGCTGATGTTAATATCAGTAGTAATATATGCAAAACAAAACAAAAAAATGTTTCCTGCTCTGCTGCTCTCTTGAAATAAAACAAACTATTTCACTTGAATAAGGAGTGAACATATCCCCACATACTTCCTGCTTAGACATTGTTTCTGTTCGGGTCAACTTTATCACACAGAAACTTCTTTCTGTCAGCTCCTGTCAGTCCTGCCCTCCATTTGTTCCTGACCTTAAACAACATAACTAGCTGGTTGGATCCCTGCTAGCACACTGCTTTGGAATGCATTGGCAGACCCCTGAGTTCTGTCAGGACCCCTGATTCAAAGCCTGTCTGCAGAGAGAGACCAGCCTTGTCAGTATGTCAGCACCAAAGCTGAAAACACACAATATCAGGACAGCTATATTTTGCCAGTGGCCAGGCAGGCAGAAAAAAAAGGCTACTCTTGATGTTTCCATCTGCCTCTCGTCTCATCCGAGCTGGACAACCATGACATCTTCGCCCGTGCTCCACGTCCTCTCTTACGCCCACGCCCGTGTCAGACACCATAGTAATCCTCTCGCTCTAATTACTCCAGAGGTTTTTTTACCCCACCTGGGGATAAACCATAAAGGGGGTTATCATCTTATGCAGGACTTAGCCCCTATGGTGAGCCTAACGTTGTTCTCGTTTCCTGTTTGTTTCTGCGCCGCACGCTTCTTTGGTGCTGTTATCAACCCATAGAAACTGCAAGTGCATGTATGATGTTATGGAATAATTCTGCCTGGGTTAAATGATCCAGGGAAACCCTTTTTCAAAGCACCTCTCATGCACATTCACACACACACACACACACACACACTTGGTGCTATTCTCAGTCCTTAGAAACTGCAAGTGCATGTGTGATGTCATGGAATTATTTTGCCGGAATTAAATGATCCATGGATAACCCTTTTTCATAGCACCTCTTACACACACAGGCTGCCTTTTCCTCAGCATCTTCTGTGAAGGTCAACTGAGCGATTACATAAATAGTTTCCTCAGTCCATTGTGGTCAAATGAATCAGTGTGCTTCACCCTTCAGCTACAAAACTGGAGGAAACAAACTCTTAACAGATGGCAATTTGTCTGTCAATAAGAACTGGTGATCGATGTGCCACGTTCACGAGCAGTTTAGCTGAGGTTAACCCTTGGTGTTTTCCAACGTTACAGCTTTTCAGAGAGAGGCATTCATAACACTGGTATTAGCAGCATGAAAATAAAGAACGCTCCTCCTATTCAATCATACATGCACCATATAGCTCACAGTGTGTGTCCAGGGGGGTTATGTCTTGGTATTGAGCGCTTTCTAGAAGTCAATCCATCATCTTCTCATCCCGCCACCTCCTACTCTTTCTCCAGCAATGAGGGAAGAAGCCTCACTTGTTTTGCCACTGAGAATGTAGATACAATCTATCATTTTCATCAATTTAAACCAGAGCTGTAAACCAGGTCTATGTCCCAGTTTTTTTTTTTCTTGTTTTTTTTGTCTTTCAGCAACTAAATTCCTCTGTGTGCAGATATGGATTTTCCAAAAAACTACAAAAAAAGAAGTAATTAATTCAAAACAACAAGGATCATAATCACAAGAAAAATAATAATTCATCTCTATATTTAACGACCTTGTTCTCATTGTTCTCGCACCCCGCTCTTCCAATTGCAACCCTTTCTCTCACACAGACGCCTACGATCCTGTCCCAGATCAAAACATACGATATCCTAAAACAGGCGTTAACACTGAGGTGACATGGAACATGTGCCACGTCTCTGAGCCTTTGATTGGCAGCTTTTGATCATGTTTTAGGCATAAGTTTCTTAACTAAAAGGTTTGAAGGTCCGTCACTCTTTGTGTTTTACATTGGCGGTGTTACCAACCGCCACTTAAAATTTACTTAGTGTTAAATAGCTGATTAGTTCCCAAACGAATTCACTAATTAACCAATATTTCATACTACAATTTATGATAGAATAATTTTCTAATTTCACTACTTAGACAATAGTGAAAAAAAACAATCTTGAACAATTAAGAGTCTATGAGCTCAGCACAATGCATTTGGTCTGATGAAAAGTCCACAAGTTATTAAAGCAATGACTGCTTTATTGCCAACATTTAAATGTATCAGTATGCAATCCACGGGTCCCTGTAGTGTCATTAAGATACAATGCACTGCTAATTCTGCTGGGCCAATTATCTGTAAAGCTGCCTGGACACCAGCCCTAGATTTGACAGCCTGTGCATCGGCTGAAAATATTTAGATCAAGGTTTTTCTATCTTTTAAAAAATCTTTCGATTTGAACAAATTCGAAACAAGAAAACAGCATCTCTTTAAATTAAATAGATGCAAAGCGCCATGCCTGGGGATTTAAGTTTCCCTCCTTGGCCGTCGTTATCGGTAAATGGTCAATGAGGACGAACCAGCTGCTCAAACAAATGATTTTCAATAAGGACCCAAAAAAACTGTGAAGAACAATTGGAGGTTTGGTTTCATAATGTACCCTGTATTTCCCTAGAATCGAAGCCCCCTGTATGATATCTTACAGCCCAAGAGGCTAGCTTTGACAAAACCTATTCCAAGTAACGGACTCTCGCTTACTCAAGCAGAAGAATAGTCTTTGTGACATTACCACATAACCTTATTAGATCTTAAATATCAAATATGAAAATACCAGATGCAACCAAGCAAATAAATTGCTCTCATTTTCTGAGCTGTAATCATGGAGCGCGCCGTCGCAGCGGTGGCGGGGAGTTCCTGGGAACGAAGCACGTCAACAAAGCGAATACATGCATGAGATGTAACAGGAGATTCTGAGGAATGTTCTGAGCCCAGTTTACCTGAGATCTGGTGAAGATCAAGGAGCTGGAACTGACGTTTAAAGACAAAGGCGCGTTAATGGACCGTTATCAGCGCCGACGCCTACGATGTCTGTCAAAATCAAACAGGGATCTGGGAGTAAAAATACAGATCTTCGCACAGCGAGGACCAACACATTTTTCTAGGGGGATGACAGGGATTTGCTTCTGGTTCCAAGGACCCAATGCGTGCCTGATTGAAAAAATGCTGTAGTTTTGAAAATAAACTCTAGATAAAGAATAATAAAGACTAATGAATACATTTGAAGGAAGCAATTGCCACAGATCTCATATAACCCAAAGAGCACCACGCTCTGGGTCACACCTTCCTAAATACATGTGTAAGAAAGTAGTGAGGGACAGAAAAAGCTGGTTAGGCAGCTCCGCTGTCTAATGTGATCTATTTACTATCTAGTCTGCGTTAGAAGTGCCATGCGTCTTACGGAGGCAAAGCACATTTATCTGAGGTTTTTCACAGAAAATAATTTACACTGAATCCGAATATGTCACCCAGATTAATTAAGTGTTTGGTCGGACTGTCAGAACTGAGTGTTAACCTCCATTTTCATTTAGATTAAACGGTTACTTCATCGGCTGAACAGAGTCGTCGTGCAGGAATCGTGAAAGCCCTTGTGAGATCTCCGTTGAATCTTGTAAGGTCCCTATGGCGAAGAGCGATTCAAAGCCAGTCTGAAATCGTTTCGATGCTTTCACCAATCTACATTTTTTGCCATTTCTTTTTGGTTTGAAAACACTTGATGTCATGCTTTACTGACGGACGAATGCCAAAGAGAGGGGGTCTGCATTCCCATGGCATTCCCTCTCTGCTGTGAGAGAGAGGAAGCCCTTTTAATTCAACTGTGATTACGATCTCAAAGCAGAGAGAGAGGGAGAGATAGTGGGAAGATTTTCTAGCAATATCAGGACTTTAGATCCATTAAATACTAATTAATTACGGTATTCATGTGTACATGCAGGATAATTCATCGAAAACAAGTGACAGTCTGAGTGACAGTTACTGAACAGAGTCATAACAAAAGGAGCAGATTTAAGATTAATGAGACATGGGTTTATTGAACAATTGATTCCTTAATGTTTTGATTCACTGGCTAGAACACTGGAGTAGTGTGGGATAGAAAACGGGTTCACCACCAGCAGTTTCAGGCCCCAGTTGGCACTGCCTTTAAAGGCCGTGTGATTGGCTGCTGGGAACGGCACTGAAACTAGACAGACACTGAAAAATAGCATTACCCCCCCAGCAGGGAGAACTCCCGGTCCAAAATCAAAGCCAAGAATGAAATATGACAATTTTAAATAAAATTATACCAAAAAATTTGAATCACCATAGCATGAAAAATATAACCACACAGCTATGATTTATATACGTATGGATAAGCTCATTGGTAAGTAGGGTGAATTCAGAAAGTTATTCAAACTATACTCACATCTTGTCTTTATAAAGTACATGCCGGGCAGATACCGCTAACAAGCGAGAGTTACAGAAAGAATAAAAAAGTCTGTACGTGACTTCCTGCTGGCTACTGCATTTGTAGCCACATTTAAGCCACTGTTGCTGTTCTCGTTATACATCAATTTGTATGATTTCCCATCAAATAAAAAAAACTTATTGTGAGGGGAGAAATGTCAATAATGTGACCAATTTGACTACTCACAATGCATTATCTGAAATGCCATGCCTAATTACGGAGCCCGTTGTTCTGACTTGACTGTCTGAGGTTAATTAAAGAGATGCAGCAAGTTTTCAAAATATTAATCATCCCTCCGGTTTTTCCTTCTGAATTAGATGTCATGGAATTGCTGTCATATATTCTAATAAATGACCTTTACAATTAAGTCGGCGGGCAAAAATATTCTTGAATACGCTATTTAATTATTATAATTACTGTGCTTCATTGATCTAGCGGAGATAGTTTCCTCTAAAATCTAGTTTTTTTTAGGTCCCTGGCTGCCTGCGCGTTGAAGGTAATACGTTTATGCTTGTATCATTCGTTTTATCAGACAGAGCAGGACTGAGAAAGCCCTCTCTTTATAGAGGGGGTGGATTACCCATGGGGCAGAAAAAAAAACAGATGCAGAAGGGCTCCACGGCCTGCCGCCTCCCAACCCGGCGGTGATTTGCGTGGGTTCAGGGGTCTAGCGGGCGCCCTGTGGGTGTCACTCTTGGGACAGCTCTCAGTAGAACTTACACCGCTCTAACCCTTCCAATCCTCCGCCATGTCTGTCCCGCTTGGCGCATTGTATGCCTGGACTCATTAAAGCCTATGGCTGGCCCAGGAATCATTAACTCATAACACTCACCAACTGAGGTGCGCAGGGGGTCTCTGTGTGCCTGGCAGGGGGTGTGCATGCCTGGCAGGGAATGTGTGAGCCTTGCAGGAAATGTGTGTACCTGGCAGGGGGTGTGTGTGTCTGGCAGGTTAGTGTGTGTCTGGCAGGTTAGTGTGTTCCCAGCAGGTAGTGTGTGTGTGCTTGGCATCAGGTGTGTTTGCCTGGCAGTGGAGGCGGAACTTAAGACATTAGGCTGAGAGGGTTCTGAGTAACATATAAATGTATTATGTGGACTTGCAAGCAACCTCTTAGTATCTGATTTTAGCATCTGAAATCAGTTAGCATCTGATTTACACCAGCACAAATAATCGTCAAGAGGCAAGGTGGAAAGAAAACCCTTCAGGTTCTGTGGCTCTTGGGTTGGCGTTCTCTGATCTATCAAATACAACAGTAATACAGTGAGACACACCTCCTAATTCACATAACTTTCATATGAAAGCAAATTACGGGTTAAAAATGTCCTATCTTCTTGCAAAAAAAAACCAGAACAGCAATATGTCTGTAACAGTCGTGATACTTACTAAGCACCCCACCCCAACCCACCTGTAAAACCAAGATAAAACTGAGAGCGGGAATTAAAGCCAAATCTGTATGACTATCGTGTACACTCTCTCAGCACATCCTAATGGGCTGATTTCCCTTCGGATTCCGCCAATCAGCTGGTTTCCGTGAGGACGGTCTGCAATGCCGAATCTCAATTATCCGTCTAATGACAAATTAATAAGAGATGCACAACGAAAGGCCACATGTGCCTAGTGCCTGATGAAGTAGATAAATATATAAGGTAAAAATCCTGAAAAATAACCGAACAAAGCTAATTCAAAGTTTGGCATTGCGCCGCCAGAGAAAGTTTTATTCACGTGCGTTCAAGATGTCTGTGCAAAAAAAAAATTTGGGGAAAAAGAGAGAAAATATGAATAGATTAAGCACCAATATAAAAGGTAAAATGACAGCGAAACACAACAATAATTCTACCAAGCATGGTGTGATCTTAACAAGCATGGCACCCAGGATGGTCATTTCTGTGGGGCGCAGTAGCGACATCTGTTAATGGGTTCATTAAGTCAATTTAACGCACATTTGATTGCTCCCCGGCTGACATCAGGCACGCCTGACAGAGATATGGAAAGCTCTGATGGCTGCACATTCAGAAGGAGTATGTCGACGCGTGAGAAAATTTAACAGCAGAATTAAAATGGTAAAAACTTTCTTTATGTGAACGTGTGAAAAATTCAACTTGCTTAAACCAATAAAATAGGTAGTGTTGGATATCCAAAATCAGTTTTTATAAGCACTGGTATAATTTATGTTCTCCTATATACGTCAACACCATGACAGAAGCAAAATAGTTCAGCTATTTTAACGGTGCCTCTGACCTTTAATAACGTCGAAATGTCTGGAGACCCCACGTGTCCACTTCTGTCGCTATGGTATCTCCATCTAGAATGGACAGTCAATAATCGGCACGCCTGACCAAAAATCTGTTCGGAGCTCAGATTGGCCAGATCAACAGTAGTGGTGGTTCGGTTTCTCTTGTTTGTTGATTACACTGTTCAGGCCTGGGTGATGGCTGCATGGTGGGGCCATTTGTCAGGTCTGGAGAAATACTGCACTCCTCTGCACATCCAATGCACTCTCCGACACACCCCAGGTGCCATGAAGTAGGATCACTTCCTTATTTTCCACCTCAAATTTCGAACAAGATAAAAAAAGAGGCCCCCTCAGAAAAACCCAAGGTCATGGGTAAAACAGCCTCTATTCTTTCATCCTCACTTTACCATGATTACTTTCTCAAAATTCTAATTCACTTTCAAAAATTCCTTTGTTAACAAGTTCAACAAGTCCTTTGTTATTCAAGTATTTCAGCAAAACATTTAATCTGTGTGTTTTATCGACAGTGGAATTCCAAAGCTGAAAACCTGTAAACTGCAGAGAGGTTATTGAACTGTTCTCTAAAGAAAATTCAATCTCAAAAATTTCAAAGCCATTTAAAATGAAAGGCCTTGCAAAGTAATAATTTGTTTGTACGTTAACTCCAAATTATCTTTCTACTGACAGCAGAAGACAGAAAGGCAAACAAAAGTTAGCGCTTAAGTGAACCACTGATATAAAATAAACTCCTCTTTTCACACTATCAAGCCAAGTGTCCTTGGTACAGTGAATGAAAACCGTTTGGTAAGGGTCTTACGTCACAATTCCACTTCCATTGTGTGTTCTATTGTAATGACTTAAACTCTTTCCAACCTTGACTTAATTCATTGCATTTCGGCTGTTTCATTTCTTACAGTTAGAATAGAACATATATTACCAATTGCTTACCAACTGTACATTCTAGATGTATTCTAGATAAAAATTCATAAATTAGTAAAAAAACTTATCTTTTTGTCAAGAAACCAGAATTGCTTAAATTAACCTCCCGCCCCCCTTAAAAAGGGAAAGGGACCACTCACATATCATGGTATTAAAGTTTAGATTAAAACTTCCCTGCAATAATTATCAGTATAGTAAAAGTATGAAGTGTAATAGACAGAAAATAAATACATAAGCTGAAATGCATTACACAGAAAGACAGCCAGGAACTGCACAGCCTACATCTAATGTAACTCCTGCAACCTTTAAGGTTTACAGTTGGCTGTTCGTCTCAAGTTAAGCCATTAACTGTTCATCACAGCCCTCTCGCACTGCATCTTTGCGCGTAACGAAAGGGGGTTTTCACCCACTTAAAAAAACACAAAACGCGAGTGAGCTAACGGCGTCCGTTACATAAGCTCTCCTTCACGTGTATACTGTGGCACATTTTGTGTAGACTAATTTCCACATTTCATCGACCAAAAAAGAGAAATAAATTAAAAACGCCAAACCCATTATTACCTCAGCCTCGTGAGAAGAAAGTGAGGTTTAAGAAGTCAACAGCGTGTCACAAATGCAACTGTGCTGCAAAGGGATAACAATGAGTTTACAAATATCATTTTGTCCCCAGATATAAGATATATTTCAAAGCTCTCTTCCCAGAAAAATGCTCCAAGACAGGCAAGACGAAAAAGAAAAAGAAAAATTACCCAGATCGAAACTTGAGTTAGAAATATATATAAATCATACACTCACACCCCGTTTATTTTCATCCTCAGCTCCAGCAACCGATGATTTCCCAAATTGGTACCTGGGGTCGGCGACATCCCCACGGAGGCTTGAAACGGATGGTTTGGAGTGGCCCTCCATTAAAGCAGCCAATTAAGGCATAGGAGGTTGACTTTCCTGAGCGTCACATTCCCTTACCCAGAGTGCTGCACTGACAGATTTAGCCAGCACATGTTGAACTGTGATGCAGTACGTGTGATGTCAGGCACAGTGCAACTGACATAGCAAAACTTCCTTTTTTCTTTGGACGGGTTCCGAGGAACATCTAGGAGAAGAAAACCGCAAAGAATAAATCCCATTCAGAGGTTCCCGTCTTCAATGGAATTAGCCCTCCGCTTCCTCAAGTGAGCTCTTTGTGCCTTTTACAGCAACCCCTGTATCACAAACGTTTGTTCTGTAAAACGTCATTGGAAAGCAAATGCTGGGATTAATACTATTCCTACAGGACTACAACAGCATTGCAGAGATCTGAAGCAGCAACCCACATTGCTTTCCATATTGCCTTATACTGTGTTTGCTAACCATAACCCAAGAACCCCCAATTTCCTTTCTTTTTTATACAAATCCACAAATGGTCTTTATATGAATACTAAATGCCTTTTCTGGTATGCCAGTCAAAATCAATGTCAGCCAGGACCACTGTTGCATCTAGGTTATATAACATTTTATACATTCTGAATATGTGTTGTTTTTCCTCTATTAAAAAAAAAAGTGCTCTATTGTATCCAGGATATAAGGCTTGGCATTTCCCCCAACAACATATGTGAGACTAAACAGCAAACAGGAGTGCAAGACAATCAGGATAGTAAAAAAATAAAATAGTTTCTAACATCCTAACACCTGCAGTCTCGTTCTTATGTTCATTTATGTTCCTTTGGTATAACTCAAAGTTTTTTATCCCGAAAGCAAACAGTTATTTGGAACATGACAGAAACCGCACTACATGTTTATAATTTTATACATTTATAAAAAAAAACAAAAAACATTTTTGATGCAGATATTAAACAAAGGCCAAAAGTTTCAAAAGCCCATGCTGAGTCTTTCAAGCCAACTTTCTGCCAAATGAGACAGAATGGCATTTAAGAGTTGCATTTAAGACAATATTTCCAATGATTATTCTAGCCTTAGGTTATTCTAGGCTGAGGTTATTCTAGGGTGAGATTATTCTAGGCTGAGATTATTCTAGGCTAAGGTTATTCTAGGCTGAGATTATTCTAGACTGAGATTATTTTAGGCTGAGGTTATTCTAGGCTGAGATTATTCTAGGCTGAGATTATTCTAGGCTGATATTATTTTAGGCTGAGGTTATTCTAGGCTGAGATTATTCTAGGCTGAGATTATTTCTTGGCGTATTGTGTATACCCTAATGCTGACATACACATAGGTGAAACCTCATCGAAACCAGGAAGATACTGAAAAAAAAAAAATCAATAACAATTCCTTTTTGCCTGGCATGTTCATGGAAAAGCGTTAGGAAGTACAATGTGAAGTGTCTCAGCTGTGAAAAGTTGTCAGCGCTGAGGAAAAAAAAGTCAAATCAAGGCCAAGAGAAAGAGATCTGGAGTATGGGCGGAGGAGGGGTTCTATCATACAAAGAGTGACCTCTATCCACCCAGAAAGCATAAAGTGCTTTAGAAGTACAGGCTGAGCCTTGGCGCTATTGTCAACAGATTCCGCAGAGTTGAAGAGGGCGTTAGACCAAGCACTCAGGGGGCCCAGTGCCCTGCCAGCAGAGGCGCAGGTGCTGGTATCCTGCCTGGACCTTATCAAAATCAGTGATAAGCCTCGGTGGTTTGTGTCTCACAATCAGCATTTCTGAAGTGCTCAGAGGAGGGCACTGGTTGCTTTCGTGTGCTGAATCACAAACGTGTTTGAGTGACACTCACACACATTTACTCATAATGCAGAGGCGAAGCACACAATATATACATAACTTAGCTGCTTAGCAAGCGCTTTTATCCAAAGGTACTTACAAAGCTTACAATGTCTACATTTATCAACATATGCAACTGGGTATTATACAGAAGCAATTCAGGTTTAGTACCTTGCTCAGGGGTACAACAGCTCGGGTAGTGCCGGCCACTTTTTGGATACAACTATACCAACAGCACCAGCTTGTCTCTCCCTGGCAATAGTTCTTAGAGGGATTGACATAATTTTCAATATGTATGAACCCTGAATTTAGCAATTCAGCAAGCATTAATAATAAATACCTACTAATTCTGCAATCTCAATAAATGTACAGAGGGACCCACCGTACCCCTACAGTATATTTTACAAACTGTATCAGGCCCCCCCCCCCCCCCCCACCACCACCCACAACCCCCCCTCCCCCCCCCCCACCCGCCCGGCAACGAAACAGGAAAAACTACACGACATGGGCATGAACTGGGGGGGAAAGAAAGAGGA
>JAOYSI010006790.1:30053-44265 GCA_025775065.1 Hiodon alosoides | reverse complement strand
CTCTCTCTCTCTCTCTCTCTCTCTCTCTCTCTCTCTCTCTCTCTCTCTCTCTCTCTCTCTCTCTCTCTCTGCCTTTCTCTCTCCCTCCCTCTCTCTCTCTCCCCCTCTCCCTTTCCCTTTCTCTCTCCCTCTCCCCCCTCTCTCTCTCTCTCTCTCTCCCTCCCTCTCTCTCCCTCCCTCCCTCTTTCTCTCTCTCCTGTTGTTAAATGGAGAGGCCACATCCATGTAGGCGTATATCCATGAGCTGTGTATTAATCCTTGCTCGCACACACGCTCAGAGAGGCAAACACACACACACACAGGGTTATTCACAGTTCCTATAGAATTTGAATTGATTCACGACATTCCTTCATTAATGAGAGCGCCCGCCCTTCTCCTGACAGCAGAACCCTGCTATCCTGAGCCTGGTGGGGGATTTTGAGTTTGTTGACAGGCCTGCTGGGACTTTGTGAAATGTCCACACTATAATCCTCCTCCTCTTCTCATATCTCATACAGAGGTCTTTCCAGTATCGACTATAATACATATAGATATATACTTATATACACGGAAGTCACCAGGATATGCATCATATGTAATTTTCTTAAACAGTAAAAAACCCAACGGTATTATAGGTTTTCCACCATCAAGCCATCTATAAGGAAATCAAACTCGATCAACAGGTCAGAAATCATCTTGACTGTAGACAAAACAAAAGTGCATATCGCTTATTTAAGCCGTCGCCCAATGCAAGCATACCGGAACATGCTAACCTAATTGGATATCATTGTACTGCGCGTTGGACCAACTTACTACAAGAGGAGTGGCAGTGTGCTCCTGGTGGAGACTCGATTGTCACCAAACCTGTCCTTTATTTTTCACTGAGCTGTACACGCTGACAACCGTATCCAACTAGGCAGTTAGTGTAAAATATCTATATAGTTTGTTGTATTGGAGTTCATTGATCAGAGCCCCAGCTGTGTGTAGAATACTTACACAAGGAGCACTTGATAATGCACATTCCTGCTCCACTTAACCATTGGACATTAGGGCTTTTTTGCTGCACTTTTTGGCTGCACTTTTTCTCCCTTTGTACTGGTTGCGCTTTTGTGCGTCGCACTAGTTGATGAGTGTCTGTTAAATGAAGTCAATGTGAACTCAAATGTAAGTAGTCAGTATTTAAGCTCTGATTTTAAAGTCCTTTTCTCGTTTAAAAAAAAATAAAACAGCTGAGAACAAATGAGCTGTCTGTCTGTCTGTCTGTCTGATCGTTTGATGATGTAGAGTTATGCTTTTATGGGTAGGAGCAATGTTATTGTGGTGAAATGGCTGCAGTGCTATGGGTTAGGGTTGTACTGCGATATCTGTCGGTTTGTTTTGTACGTAGGTGGTAAAAACTGCACTTGAGGAGCTGTAAATGTATTTTCCTGGGGAAAGTTGGGTTCGGTTGTGTGCAGTCAGTTACCATCCAGTGCCGACGCACGTGATTGGTGATCGGCCCACTACCGTTGTTGACCGCGCGTTCAGTAGCTTGCAGAGAGGTTGGCCGAATGAACCGTCTCAGATTCCGAATGGCAGTTTTCATCTCGATGTAACAGTAAGTGTAAGTGAGTGACAGAAAAAGGCTGGTCTGCGCTTCAGCAGATGGCTTTTCAACACCACAGACTTGTTTATATTTATTTCTTTATTTATTTAGTTTGCCATGAGGTCAGTATTACATCCCATACTCAGTGCTAGAGGGGGGTGAGGGGCTGTGTCGATGCACTTAGAAATACTTAAACCTCACATTAATGGGGAATTATGTAACTTCTTCTGATCCGCATGCTACAGGACGTTGTGTTCCACCCCTCAGAAATAGCACATTGCCAACACTGATTTTGTCAGTCTTTTTCACAGACAGTTTTTTTAGCCCTTCATCTAACACTAGAACTAAAAAGCACATTGTTTTCTAATGAATCAATGGTGGACATGCTTTTCAGTTACATCCAGTGTAGAAGCAGACTCACTTTAGCCACCCTCCAGATGACACTGACGACATCAGTCTAACATGATGCCTCTGCTCTCTGCCACAACCCCCAAAAAAGCACCCTCACCGCACCTGATATGAGACTGGCTGGGCCTTTCAGTTCCAAGATGCGCAGCGGTTCAGGAGGTGAGTCCAGAAAATCCAGGCAATGCGGGCCGGGTCTGAAACGGCACACGGATCTGCCACGCCAAAGCTGTTACCGAGCACAGAAAATGAAAATAAAATCTAGTGGTCCCGGTTGTGCAAACTTTAATCTTTCTAAAACGCATGAAGAAGATAGAGGAAGGGTATAGAATTAGTTTTGCCAAGATCCGTTTGTTTCTGACGACTTTTCAGTTTTTGGCCTGTCAATGGGAGCAGTAAAGCAAAGTAGGTCACTTTTTGAAAGATGCAGGCTTCTTTCCACATTCTCAGCTTCCCTCTCTTCTTCGCCGTTAAAACAAACACACGTACGCATGCACACGCCCACGTGCAAACGCCCACATTCACACAACTGCTGTGGCTATTATTCAGTAGTTCTTTATTCAGTATTCAGTAGTTTTTCCCCTAATTAAAACATGACTCAAGCAGCAGCAAAGAATTGTGGAGATGTTCATCAAAAAGGCAAAATACATCAGCTGTAGTTATCCAGCTGAACTGGTATTGTAGGGGCAAACAAAGGTCTGTGGAGCTTTGAAACAGATGTACAACCGGTGTAATATAATATTTTCCATCACTGGGCTGTACCTTGTGACAAATTGTGTCAGCTTGTTTTACTCAGAGAGTGCCTGCGCGTGTTTGCACATGTGTATGTGTGTGTGTTGATGCGTGCGTGTGAGTGTGCGTACGTGCGTGTGAGTGTGCGTGCGTGCGTGTGAGTGTGTGCTTGTGAGTGTGTGCGTGCGTGCGTGTGAGTGTGCGTGCGTGCGTGCGTGCGTGTGAGCGTGCGTGCGTGCGTGTGCGGGTGCCCGCGCATGCACCCACACACTAGGCTCCGGGTTGCGCATTACTACAGGAGTGGTATTCTTCCACAGTGTGGAAGCGGGGATTGGGCTGCCAGCTAAGATCTGCGCAGCCCGTGAAAGTGGGTGGTTAAGTAGATTGGCAATCGTGCCCAAAACCTGTTATCTCTTGGCTCAGGACTCCAGTCATTTAAATGTAAATGAGATCCTGTGGTAATCTCAGGACCAGTTACATGGGCATAGAATACCCCATCCTTAATGGCATTAATTGGCACCTCTATTACAACAGCCTCCATCCTCCTTACTTTAGATCATGTGCGCATGACACTCCCTTCCTGCGTCTTTCTGACACAGTAACGTGTCCCACGAGACGCACAGGGCTCATCCACCGGCTTCTTTCGGCTTTCAGTCAGTTTAATAACCTTTCATGAAAAACCATGGCTGACTGATTTTCAGAACTGCAGGTCAAGAACAACTGCAGAAATGGACAGAAAGACAACCGAAGACAGAGAGTCAAAGTTGACTTTAGTAGCATGATCTGCCTGCTAAAGACAGGGTTTTGAGGTTTTTCTGCAAACGGAGACATTTTTTACCCTGCGCTGTTCTCACTGTCATTATACATTAATGGTGTGGCATTAATTAAAGAACACGTTTCTCTGAAAATTCCTGGCACATTTTTCTCAAATTCAGTTTTCTCATTTGATGCATACTGTTCCGAGAAGATAGCTTTTGGCGTGTTGACATCTCATCTCACCCTAACACCCACACCGATTTTTTTTTTTCCCCCTGTATTGACTTACGTAAACTGAGAATCATCACAAAGACACATCATTTTAAACAGAAAGGTATCATCTAAGCATACATTTTTGCATTTAGCGTTCATAGCTGTCTTTTAAAAAAATTTTAAAGCACATTTAGTCTCCATTGTCGGTCCACTTCTGGTTTTGGGGACATTTGTACCCTGATTGGCCGGAATTCAAGCATTGTTCTTTTGAAGGTGATGACATACAATCACATGTTCATCTTTTCTTGGCGGGTGGAGCCGTTAAAGCGTGGATCCTATTGAGGATGATGATCGGGGACCATTGTCAGGCTGAGCTTCTTCACACATGGAGGTTAGCAGGCTGTTGTGAATGTGGCTTCTCGCCTTCCCCCGATAACAGTCTGTAGAGTTGACTGGAATCGCTCTTCAGGAAATTCAGTCGTGGACTTAAGCCTCGGTTATTGGATGAAAGGGCACCGGTGCCTGCGGGGTATATTCCCGGCTCCGTGCTTAGTTTATTACAGTTATTATTCAGAAAATGATATTCACGAGGTGCAGTATTCTGCCGGATCTTGGCTGTATGGCGTGGCGTGTGTGTGGAGGGGGGTTGGGCAACTGAACTCTGATGGGAGTTTTGTGACTTAATCGCCTAAGGAATCCCGACTCCACGGACACGTTAGTAATGGAAGAGGGAGTCAGACCCGTCCCCTCCTTCTCGTCTTGGTCTGCCACGCTTGCTGTGAGGGAGGTCAGAGGTGTGTGCTTGTGCACCAATCTACTCATCATAGTTTTCTGTGGAAGCCTACATGTTCATCCGGACGCCAGCTACATGGTGCCAGGGGTGGGATTCAAACTGCTTTGAACTGATCGCTTCAGCCACCGCTGAAACGTTACGTCTGATTAATAATCCATTTCCACAGACATAGCTACTTTTAAAAACATTCTGCTTTGTTTGTGTCTGTAAGGGGGGAAATTATCATTGTGATTGCCTCTATAGTGAGTAAAAGACCTCTCTTTTGCCTTCTTTGAGGCTCGCTACAAACAAAATTGTTTCCGGCAAAAACAAAATTGTTGCAGTATAAATGATTGTTTTTGTGGAGACTGAGATGGCAACATTCCTCTCTGAAACCGAAAGGCCTAGATGCCTTTTGGCTTTTGGCTTTTCTCAAACGCATTCCTCCGCCCAACTTTAAAGCACAAAGCTCATTCCCAATTCACAGAACGAGTATTAAAAAGCAACCAACAGTGTGTTCCTTATGTAGCTCCCTGTCTCCTAGGTGGAGCTGTCCTCCCCCCATCCATGCCAGCTGTGTTTAAGGCTCAGATAACCGTATCTCAGATTACCATAGACCCTGTCTCATTACGGTCGATGAACTGTGCTCAGCTGCAGACCTTACAGATTTTGCTGATTTCCTGTAAAACTGTAATCTGAAAAGGATTCAGACCTGAGACCAAAAGTCTCTTAACTGAGGGCACTAGCTGTTCTTAATCCCCATTGAGATCACAGGACTAGTCTAATTTGACTTGAATTCCATCTAGATTGATTTGACTTATTATCAGCTCGTGACAGGAGACCTGATAGTGAAAGAATGTTTATCCCTCTCAGCATTTGGTTAAAAAATTACGATTAAAAACAAATTGTATGCAATAGAAGTGGCTGTCCTTTTTAATTTTTTAAAATGACAAGACATTTGCTTATTCACCCGGTATCCGCATATCCTTACATTTACACACTCGCAGAAATTCACAGTTAAACAGAGTTATCGCTGCTCATACCAGAAATATTTTATATGGCCCGACATTGAACAGACGAGTAATTTAGTCTTTGAAAAGAAAACTATACAAATTAGGTGACAGAGCACAGTGCTTGAATTGAAACAAGGCCAGTAGGTCAGGACTGGCGGCCTTTCATTTTGCGCGAAATTAATGAACTGCAGATAGCAAAGCCGCAGAGACCGACTGCTCAATTAAAAGGTTTTCTGATATCTTTAAGTTCAGATGAAACTGTGCACTGTGCACGAAATCAATGGAAGGTCTGGTTTCGTTTTTCATGATCATCTAATTGAACATTATGGCTTAAAGCAAAAACTTGTCCTTGTAGTAGATTTTTAAAATATTTGCCAGTGCCAATGCTTCATACAAACATCGAAAGACACCATTTTAATGCATGCAGAACCGGAAAAGTTACATTTACATTTTATCCATTAAAAATACAATCTTATCCAGGACACTTTATAGAACTTACAACAAGCCCATAAAATCAGGCGAAACTAAGGAGTCTGTAATCAAAAGTTATATTTAGTTGCTTTGCAGACTCTTGTATCCAAAGCGACTTACACAGCTGTCAATTTCTACATTGATCCACTTACACAGCTGGATATTTTACCTTGCTCAAGGGTACAACAGTAACCTTACACCCCAGCTGCTTTATATAAAATTATAATTAATTAAAATCTATAATCTATAAAAGTCAGCGATAATAAATGCAAACCATCTACCAATGGGTTGTACATTTTGACTTCAAAAATTCAAATCAAAAGGAAATGCTTGTAATACTATGTGTTTCACGCATGAGTTAATTTACACTGTCAATTCCTCCCCAGAACAGTGACAGTAAGTTTGCTATTCCCAGGCCCAAGGGTGGGATTATTGATGTACAGAGGAAAACCACGATTGCATTCCGTGAGAAGGGGAGGGAAAAAACAGAAAAACTAACTCTGGTGTATCCGTTTTCTTTGTGCCTGTGGTGTAAGGGATGCAGTCTATCTAATGGATTTTTCTGCATGGCTTCAAGGGTGAAGGACGGGCTGTCAGGAGTCGCGGAGTGGCCAGATTTTACACCTGTCTGAATCAGTTGTCTAGAAGCTGATCTAGATACAGGTGTGATGATACACAGGAAACATTGTCTCCGTCGCAGGCAGGTCTCTGAACAGTTAGTGTGGGGCAGTGAATGATGGAAACCTCTTACATTTTAAGTTGGAAACTAATATAATTTAAAAGCCCCCTCTCCGCTACACAAATTTAATTTGTGGACATTTCGCCGTTATTGAAGAATATTTACATACTTATTTTAATATTCCTTTAATTGTGTGTTGATCCGTCAGGTTTGTGTTTGTGAATTCAGAACCACAGAACATTTGAGCAGATCAAACTTCCAATGAAAAGCATTACTGGTTAATCGGGATAGAGCCGGAACTGACCCTGATAGGAGAATTGTCCCGAATCTGTATTAGAGCTAGGTTAGGAGTTAAGTGTCCTTAACGCAGCCTTGAGTGAAAGAGGTGAGGGAAAGGAGGTGTTGTTAAATTCACAGGGCAAAAGAAGTTGCCCCAAAAATAGTCCAAGGCATGTTAAACATGTTAAACCTCAAACTCGGAGATTGTGTAGGCAGATGAAGGTTTTAGCAACCGTAGCAGCAGGCTGTGCTTAACAAACTCAGTTCAGCAGTGCTAACAATTCACAGAGGCCTTAGTTTCCTTATTGCATTTTTTTAACAGGCTGACACTCCCAAAATGCACTTGGAAAGTCCAGACATTAATTAATGGGCTTCTGTAGCCTTTTACTCCAGTTACCTAGATTTAACAGCTTTCTTGCATTACCCCGGTTTACTGCATACGTTGGTGGCCCACCGGGCCTTGCCCATTCCTGGAGCGATCCGGTACACAGAGCTTGAGTGGCAGTTTATTGGTCTAATCGTGAATCTTTGCCAAGATAAAAAGAACAAAACAACTAAACAAAAGACAATAACAAAGCCCTCAGGAGCAAATTAAATTAACAAGACTTTTCAGCCTATAAAACTAAGGCTGAAGACAAACACCCAAGCCGTTAGTCTAATAATTCAAAAATCATGTAGTGTGCAGACTTTTCTCAAATAAAGAGGCGACAGCTCAGTTAAGTTATCCACACATTTCAGTCAAATATTTTGATAAAATGTGTTTACATATCTTTTAAAGTTTCTACAAACATCAGAAAGATTAAACGGTATTTTTAAATCATCCAAGACAGCTCAGTGGATAGAACGGGGTGCAAGGTGCAAGCAAATTCATTCAATAAGTTCCGAACGCTGTTCTGAAGCGCCTTGCGTAGTGGTAGGCGCCGAAACAGGATGCATGGCCTTGCGTAGCGGTAGGATGTATGATTAAAACAATCTTTTACGCGAAGCTTGTGGAATTAAAAAACGCCATCGGTGATTTAACAATGCCTCCCTGTAAGCAGGAGTCCTTATTAAAGGGCTGCTAACGAAAAGCTTTTATGTAGTGCAGTGCTTTTCAGAAGGGCAACATGGCAGCCGTCCCGCAGGAGAGAAACGATGAGTGTCGGGATTGTCGACTTTGCCCTTTCTTCCCTTGCTCAGTCTATTTTCGTCCCTCCCCCTGCATCCATTGGGTGTGCGAAAACGAGCCGAAAACCTGCTCTTTAGCCTGGATGAATGACGCTGATCTGGGGGTGTTTTGAGTGATTCACAAGCCATCTGGCACGGAAAAGTGCCCAGCAGCGCCGGCGTGAGACTACTCCTCCTCCACGCGGGGTCTCTGCGTGGCGCGGTGATGCAGGGGACCCGCCGGTCTCCAGTCGGGCCCGGGTGTCGTTCAGGGGGCTTTCCTTGGCGCTCGTTGTCCATTAGCGAGCGTCTTTTCGAAATGCCGCGTTGGAGGGTAATTACTGGTGCCGCACCGTAATGTTTTGAGAATGCCAAACACTTTAATGGGGAGAAATTAGAGAAGGAGATAGCTAATGAAGAGCCCTGTTGGGTTTGGGGTTTTTTTTTTTCTTTCCATTCCTCCTTACGCAGCTGTTGCAGTTTGGGCCGCAAAGAAGTGTGCTTTAACAACTGGCATCCAGTTAGATTGGAAGATTTCTGAAATGTTTATGTCTGTACTCTTTACGTTTTCACATATAATCACGCTTTGTTAACTCTTAATTATCCGTCATTAAATCTCTGCGCAAACTACATTCACATTTGCCAGGCAAGGTATGGGTGAAGCACAGAATATTTAACCGCAGCGCTATAAATAGTTTCCACACAACACTCCAACTCCCACGCAGCAACCTCTTATTAGGTTTTCACTGACCTGCACTTTGATTTGAGGTATGCAGGGCTGAGAGTGTGGGTCTTCAAGTAATCGATGTCATTTATATTTGCATGGTGCTATTAACAGTGGAGTTGGCACATCATTGCCTACACTGAGATCGCTCTTTGTTGGAAAATAAATCGAATTCAAATGATAATATATATACTGTATATTGTGGCAAATTATGTCAATCACGGAAACAAAATGAGGATTATAGTAAGACTAAAATGCACTTTAAAAAGAGCTCTAAAAATGGAAGTTCTCTAATTGAATTCTGATTTAAATTAGCTTTGAGAATCCTGCAGCGAATTTTAATTTGCATTACCATAGTATTACAGTGAATAAGTCTAGTAAGCCCAGTTAATAAGTAGTTTGACCCTACTGGAGGTAATACCCCAGGGTCCCATTAGTCTAGACAACCCCCAGGCTGCCGTCATAGCAGCACGAATGCAAATGGTGTTGAGGTCCTGATTCGAGTGTGGGGATGGTTGACCATTCCTGTACAGATTGTAACAGCTCATTTCATATTTTCCGGAGGAAAAAAAGAGTCACATGGTGTTTGATGGGTTGTATCGCACACAGGTGTCACACACGAGACACCAAGCTCTTATTTTACTGTCTAACACAACAGTCTATTAATGGGTTCTCACACATCACTGAAGGGGTTTCATTTAAGGTAGAAAGCTCATAGGATTACTTTTTACGATTGTAGCTAACTCTGAAACTAAAACTATTAAATAAAAGCCAGATACAAATAGTATTTTTTAAATAGTGTACTGTGGTGCAACAAACCCCGGGCTATCTCATCTGGATGGTTGCTCTTGTGCCCATAAGTTGCTCCCTACTGTGACTTTGTGGATGGAGTGAATAGAGGCTGTGTATTGAGGCTCTCGGATGCGGCAGTAGACAGCGTATGTAGAATTACAGTGGAACTGATGGCCAGATGGCAGCTTGTTTTAAAAAAAAAAAACACTCTTACCTTCCACTGCAGGCAGCCAGTTTTATAAACTACTGAATTTTATTTTGTGTTGCGTTTTTTCCTGGTTTATATGAAGATAACAAACCACAAAAATGTCTGCCGTCAATAAAACAGATCTATTTAAACAAGTGCCCCTTGTGTTGTGTGCACGGTTTGTGTTGTGTGGGGGATGCATAACAACAGTCCGAAATCGCTCTTTTTCTGCTAAACGGGTAAAATGTGAGTTTCTGTATTTTGTCATTCGGAGACCCTTCAGATATCCTGCCAATTTACCAATATATCCAGCTGAAAAACCATTGCCATTAAATTGAGTTTGTGTCTCCTGAAGGGTTATTCATGTGAACATGGGTTTTTTCTGATGATTTGTTAAAACACGGTGGTCTTTCGCAACAGAGGGAGATATCTCAACAGGCAGTCCGTCCAAGGGCTGAATTCACTACTGTATGATATTATTCTCGACCTCAATCCTTGAGGTCCATCTCAATAAGAAATTCTCCCATTTCCATAACGCCTGGAGTAATGACCTCATTATACCAAACTTGCTGTTCACATATGATAGCCCCATCCCCAATATTTTTCAATCCTTTTTCTTATGTCATTATTAAGATGGAATTAAGATGTTTATATAAATTTTCTCAGGGGATAATTTTGCTAAAACAAAAATAATAACATTGATTCAGCTCTTTATGTTCAGAAAAAAGATCCATACATCAGAAATGGCTAAACCATCCGAGAACTATGTTACCATTTTCGAGAAGTTTGGACAAAGGACCCCAATTTAAAAAAACTCAACAACTCCTGGGTATCAAGAACGATCTTCTGTTGGGGGGCGGAAGTAGGGGACATGGAGACCCCAAAGGAAAAAGATGTATTTGTCTCTTCAATCACTTGCGAGAAATAGGGCAACCAGTGGTTTAGGGGGGTCTCATAAATAGCGATTCTAAAAAAAGAATGTAGTTTTCCCCTCAGCCATGTTCACTAAGAACAGCAGCACTGTCTTTAAAAAGAAATAGAGGAAGATGAACAGTCTTATTAAATCCACCCTCCTTTTCCCAACTGGGACTTCTCCAGGCTGGCAGCCCAGAATCAAATGCCTTCTCTTACCTCCTCCATCCTTTCTGCCTTCTCCTTTCTCTTACCTCCTCCATCCTGTCTACCTTCTCCCTTCTCTTCCCTCCATCCTGTCTGTCTTCTCCCTTCTCTTACCTCCTCCATCCTGTCTGTCTTCTCCCTTCTCTTCCCTCCTCCATCCTGTCTGCCTTCTCCCTTCTCTTCCCTCCATCCTGTCTGCCTTCTCCCTTCTCTTCCCTCCATCCTGTCTGCCTTATCCCTTCTCTTACCTCCTCCATCCTGTCTACCTTCTCCCTTCTCTTCCCTCCAGCCTACTGTCTGCCTTCTCCCTTCCCGTCCCTCCATCCTATCTGCCTTCTCTTACCTCCTCCATCCTGTCTGCCTTCTCCCTTCTCTTACCTCCTCCATCCTGTCTACCTTCTCCCTTCTCTTCCCTCCATCTTGTCTGCCTTCTCCCTTCTCTTACCTCCTCCATCCTGTCTACCTTCTCCCTTCTCTTCCCTCCATCCTGTCTGCCTTCTCCCTTCCCGTCCCTCCATCCTATCTGCCTTCTCTTACCTCCTCCATCCTGTCTGCTTTTTCCCTTCTCTTACCTCCTCCATCCTGTCTACCATCCTTTTCTCTGAGCTAGTGGGAAGGAAGGTGGTTGAGAAGGGTGGAGGACAATGCAGTGTAACTCAAAGTGCCTTTGCAGATAAATTCATCCAGCTGGAGGGCGAAACCTGAATGAAAAAAGTGACCTGGGCGCAGACTCTCTTTCCCCCACTGTCTACAGCATACCACCTCAGACGACTTCCCCCTGAAAAGGCTTGCCATCGCATAAAGGAGCACACTTTGGGTTTTTAATTATCTGCTCCACATGGGCCCGCGCTGGTGCCACACTGAGTGTTCACAGAAGAAGCCTTCCCTGCCAGCGGGGCGGCCCTCACCTTGTAGGGAGCCGTGGTCTTTGTTGGGTTCCGCAGCCATTAGAGCTATTGCCTAACGCCCACTCTCGCCAGTCGAGGCTGTGTCTGAACCCTCTTCTGTCTCATCCGTGTGTTTTATATTACGGTGCTGTCTCATTCTTCCTCTCCTAGCCCCTATCCCAACCGCCAGTATCAGGGCTGTAAACTCAACTAAAGCCCACGTGAGACAGCGTGTTTACATACGTGATTCATGTATGCGTAATACCGGCATGTCGATCCTGATCCCTGAGCAGTCTGGAAAATGGGACGGCGCGAGGGTTGGTTTTCAGCGAGTGGAGGCTCCAACGGCAGCCCTGTGCTTGTGTTCGCCTTCCTTCCGCGCTCTGGCTCTTCTTCGCTGGGAGCGTGGAAAGCTCACTCAGAGGCTCAGGGGACGCGTGGGCGGGTGGGCGGGCGGACCCTGAGTGGGAGCACGTGGGCGTGTGTCCGGGTGGCTTGCGTTGGCTTCTCATCTTCATTGTGATCCCTGCCCCTGCCAAGGGTTTACGTCTGGCAGGGGCAGCGTTGAGAATCAGCGTTGGGGTGAATCATCTGAAATGTGGACTCTCGCACGAAACATTTATCTCTGCATGAAGTGTATAAAGCACAGATTACATATTCAAGTCAGCACAATGAATAACAGGAACGATAAGAACCATCAGAGCCATTTATGAGCACGACATTGTTAACAGAATGCATGATAATTATACAGAGGAGAAAGGCGGTTTCCTGTAATGTGTTTGAAAGCACTGCGTCGTAGTTACGCAGGTTATCCGAGTTAGAAGATGTCCTTCCATCTGTGAGAACTGCTGAGAGCCAGCTGTGACGGACAGCTGTCGACTGAGAATGGAAGATTACCCTGAGCCAATTAGTTAAACGCTTGTAGCTGATAATGACTTAAATATGATGAGGGGTCTCACTGGAAGGCATGTTGCAGAGCACTTTGCATGGGGAAAAAAAATTAAAACCCTAATTCCTCCCATAAGGCTATTTATGATAAAGTGTCACTCGTCTCCTAATGCAGTGCTCTCCCGAATGTTAGTGTTTCCTGTATTATTGTGTTATTACAGTATTTCCTGTATTTTAGTTTTGGAGAAAATCTGTTTAATATCCTGTGAAGGCTTGAACTCTCTTTTGCCTCCTGTGGGTGTGAACTGTGTAATCCTGACTGTAATCCTGTGAGTATGTTAATTTGTGTAATCCTGACTGTAACCCTGTGAGTATGTTAACCTGTGTAATCCTGACTGTAATCCTGTGAGTTTGTTAACCTGTGTAATCCTGACTGTAACCCTGTGAGTATGTTAACCTGTGTAATCCTGACTGTAATCGTGTGAGTATGTTAACCTGTATAATCCTGACTGTAACCCTGTGCGTGTGTTAACCTGTGTAATCCTGACTGTAATCCTGTGTGTATGTTAACCTGTGTAATCCTGACTGTAATCCTGTGTGTATGTTAACCTGTGTAATCCTGACTGTAATCGTGTGAGTATGTTAACCTCTGTAATCCTGACTGTAATCGTATGAGTATGTTAACCTGTGTAATCCTGACTGTACTCCTGTGAGTATGTTAACCTTTGTAATCCTGACTGTAATCGTGTGAGTATGTTAACCTGTGTAATCCTGACTGTAACCCTGTGCGTGTGTTAACCTGTGTAATCCTGACTGTAATCCTGTGAGTATGTTAACCTGTGTAATCCTGACTATAATCCTGTGAGTTTGTTAACCTGTGTAATCCTGACTGTAACCCTGTGAGTATGTTAACCTGTGTAATCCTGACTGTAACTCTGTGGGTGTGAATCTGTGTAATCCTGACTGTAACCCTGTGAGTTTGTTAACCTGTGTAATCCTGACTGTAATCGGGTGAGTATGGTAACCTGTGCGTGTCCTGGCAGGATTCTGGCCACAGCCGGTGCCCACATGAACATCCCAGTGGACCTGAGGACGCTCCGGGCGGTGCGGGTGCTGAGGCCCCTCAAGCTTGTTTCGGGAATCCCCAGTGAGTGACCCCGCCCAGCCTCATCCTCCTGATGTTTCTGACCAGTTAAATATTCAGAAAACATAGAGATAATGATGGAAAATGATGACCTTCTTTGATAAAGCAAATCCATCATAACATATCAACACAAAAAGCATTTGGGAATTAGCACAGACATCCCTGATTATAATAAACACTTTAATTGGTCTATTTACATGTTTAACATATGGGGGTAAAATTGCCATTTTGACTGTATGCAAGCTTGTTAGTCCCAACGCTTGCCTAAAGGTAAAGGATGAGGGACCAGTGTTTGTCAGGGTGTTAGCTGTGCAATGGACGTAGGCTGTTTGTCAGGGTGTTAGCTGTGCAATGGACGTAAGCTGTTTGTCAGGGTGTTAGCTGTGCTATGCACGTAAACCGTTTGTCAGGGTGTTAGCTGTGCTACGTATGTAAACCTTT
>JAOYSI010006790.1:0-29953 GCA_025775065.1 Hiodon alosoides | reverse complement strand
GTCAGAGTGTTAGCTGTGCTACGTATGTAAACCGTTTGTCAGGGTGTTAGCTGTGCTACGTATGTAAACCGTTTGTCAGGGTGTTAGCTGTGCTATGCACGTAAACCGTTTGTCAGGGTGTTAGCTGTGCTACGTATGTAAACCTTTTGTCAGAGTGTTAGCTGTGCTACGTATGTAAACCGTTTGTCAGGGTGTTAGCTGTGCTACGTATGTAAACCGTTTGTCTGTGCCCGACCAGGCTTGCAGATAGTCCTGAAGTCCATCATGAAAGCCATGGTGCCGTTGCTGCAAATCGGCCTTCTGCTCTTCTTCGCCATCCTCATGTTCGCCATAATTGGCCTGGAATTCTACAGCGGGAAACTGCACCACACCTGCCTTCCCTCTCCCAGCATTCTCGGTAAGAAGGAGGCGGGGCTATGTGCTGCATTTTAAAATGAATGAAGAATTTCCTTAATTGTATAAGAATGTAACAATGTTTTTTTTTTTTATATATAAGATATTGTGAACCCAACATTTAGATATGACTATTGTTTTCTGGATACAAATGATTTAAGGCTAGTTAAATCGAAAAAAGCTAGTTAAATCGAAACTTCAAGGCATACATGCAGAATTTTTTTATCTTTAGTATACAGATAAATAGGTGGCTCATTAGACACTTCTGTTTATTGGGATCCCTGTTGTTGACAATGCAAAATCCATTACAATGGATTTTACATGACGGATGGTGTTAATATATTCATAACAAATAATTGAATCAAATTGTTAAAATTCTTGGCATGACTTCTACAGTTCAGATTTTCCCTCTTTTGCTTCTCCAGTTAATGCTTTGGAACATTTATCTAGCATTGTATCCTAATGCTAATGATTGGCCAGACGCTGGGCGTTAGGGTTATATTATCCTTCAGCTGCTACAAAGTTACTGGTCTTTGTCCTTTATGCTGTATTTCTCTCCTAAGGTTTACTTTCTGCCTGCACTATGTCTAAAACTACTTATTTTAATAAATAGTAGCTCATGCCAGCATTCTGGGGGATCTCCAGCTGTGATCAGTTTCTGTTTACTGGCAGAAACTGCCCCATAGTCAGGCAGGCCTAACAATTCTGAAGTTCTCAATCTTAACTCTCAAATGCAGGACTCTTTTTATTAAATTCATGAATTTGTTTGTAACCTCTGAAGTTACACTTTCTTCCTCTGCAGAAAACCTTACATTTTGAGAAAACACACACACAGGGTGTGCACAGGGAGCCCTTTCGCTGTTTAAAAAAAGAAGAAGTATTTGCTGCAGATACTAATATTAATTAGTTAGTTAATAAGGAATAGTGTTGTATACAGGACTATACATATGGGGCATTGTCATGCTGCAGATAATGAGACGGTGGATGCGTCCGAAGTGGAGTTTGCATGCGGAGTGAGGAAGTGTCCGGACAAATACGACTGCACCGGCACCTGGATTGGGCCCAACGATGGGATCACGCAGTTCGACAACATCCTATTCGCCGTGCTGACCGTCTTTCAGTGCATCACCATGGAGGGCTGGACTGCTGTGCTGTACAATGTGAGTCCCTTTCTCTGCTTTAAAGGAAGTCTTTGGACGGTCGGGCTTTAATATGTTCTTCAATGAGAGCAGTGTATCCCAAGAGAAAACTGCAGGCCAGCAGAACAAGGCTTAACCCAATGGTCGCTGCAGAGCATAAGGATACCTTCTAATCCCTGTTTGTTGTGTAGTTGAAGAAGGGCCCACCTCCCGGGTGTGTGTGCAGGTGTGCGTGCGGGTGTGTGTGCTGCGGGTGTGCGTTCGTGTGTGTGCAGGTGTGCGTGCGTGTGCGTGCGTGTGTGTGTGTGTGCGGGTGTGCGTGCGGGTGTGCGTGCGTGTGTGTGCGGGTGTGTGCGGGTGTTTGTGCGTGCGGGTGTGTGTGCGTGTGCGTGCGGGCGTGTGTGCGTGTGCGTGCGGGTGTGTGCTGGTGTGCGTGCGTGTGTGTGCGGGTGTGCGTGTGCGGGTGTGCGTGCGTGTGTGTGTGTGCGGGTGTGCATGCGTGTGTGTGTGTGCGGGTGTGCATGCGTGTGTGTGCGGGTGTGCGTGCGTGTGTGTGCGGGTGTGCGTGCGTGGGCGTGTAAGCTCCTACATACACATGCTCATCTATGAAAGTGTACCTGAGCACTGGATAACTACACGTCAGCTGTAAAATTTTGTCACATCTTTTGTTGAATCTAAAATACTTTTTCCAGCATATATAGTTTTTTAGTTTGGTACTCCCTATCTTTTTCCCTGAAGTAAAGCTCAAGATTGTTTTAATAGTGTATTTGTTTTGTTAAAATGTCCACTGAACGTTGCTGTTAATTGTTCCCTCTTAATTATAATTCTGAAAAGTGCTTGTAGGTTGTAATTCAGGCGATGTAACACAAACTGAAACATAACTACAGTTCACCAGCCTCATGTAGGACTTCTGCTTTGGTGTTAAATCCCAAAACTGGGCTGCAGACCAGGAGCTGGCCAGTTATTGATCTCGTTTGTTCGGCCTCCACCCCTCAGCCACAGAAATAGCGTCTGCTGCCTGTTCTCCTCTGTCAATTTGAACTCAATTAAATCGCTAACTCCAGCGGACGTCATGGGCAAAATGCTACCAGACAGGTTTTTAATGTTTGTTTGTTTTTTTGGTTTTTTTTTCCACCCGGCACAGATACTAAATGTGGCAATTAGCAATCTTAGCCATATCTAAATCCCCATCAGGGGTGACGTAACCAAATTACCGGAATGAGTTAGAATAAGAACGATGGCGGTCCAAATGACCCGGCTATTATTTTCCATGTCTCGGGTCTTGCTTTTCTTGAATGGTGCTAATTTGCTGGGAAGACGTGGATGGTCGGTGCAGCTTTAAGTTGTATGCTGTGTATCACTTGTGGTGCCAGGTCTGAGTTTCATATGTGTTTCTGGTCCTATTTTAGGGAAAGTGAGATTCATCGCATCGTGCCTCCATATATAGCTTTGCCGTCTTTGTTAGCTGCCAAAATGCAAACGGCCGCATTCTGCAATATTTTAACCAGTCAAAGCTAATCTCAGTAAACAGGATGCCAAACAGAGAAGGGTTGCCTGAAGAAAACAAACCTGACCGTGAAGTCCGTGAAGACTTGGAATTGACTGAGGTTTTGAAGACTACGATTGGACTGGGTCTACGTTGCACTGCAGCGCAGGGACAGTTTGGGTATGAAGATCAGTGTCTCGATTTCACACACCCTCACCGTCTCCTTCTACAGAATAACCTATTTAAGGTTGTGAACCCATGGTGGAGCAATTCCCTGGCATCATCGTCTACTCGACCTATCAAATCAAACTCAATTCTGTACTGCACAGCAAAACCATTTTTGTCATAGACATTTCTTTTTGTGTCCCTCGGAAAGGCTCTGTGAATTCTGTTAAAGGCAGAAGAGTCGCTTTACCAAGTGTTGTTATAGTTACCAAAGTAAATTAATGAACATGAATCTGGCAAAAGCTGGAACGTGAGCTCCATAACAACTCACTGTAACAGCCAGTCATAGTCTGCCTCCTCCAGCCCTGCCTTTGTTCTTGGACCAGATTATTTTCAAGTGGGGGGCACAGGGGGGAACAACAGTTAAATTGGGGGGGGGTCACCCAAAAGTGACTATTCTAAGCGAAGAATGATTGACATCACTAAGAGCCAATGAAAATTGGGGCACTGATTAGCCACCCTGTGCACCCACGGAAGATCCGTGCCTGCCTTGCACACCATCCATTGTGAATTTAACTTTACGTCCTCCACCCTCCACACCGTGACTCCATTTTTGGCTTTTTGAAAATGGTTGTTTCACACAAAAGCTTGAGCTTGAGTGAAAGCAGCTGTGTGTTGCCGAACGTCTTACTAATTCGGCATTGGCATTTTTTGGTCTAAATTGGGGTTACGGTACAGCAGGTGAAAGGGAAAGGCCGTGGAATCTGTGGGCTTCACCGGGAGAAGGCAGCTGTTTCTGCCGAAATGTCTTCTGTGGACACAGGCGGCATGAGGTGTTAACGGCCCACTCTCCCTGACTCATCAATACGCATTGTTCGCCCTCACGGCCTGCCGAAACACGGCACAGTCTGACAATGGGCCTGGGGGAAGCCAGTTCCAGTAGGGATTCGGCTTCATCGCCAAGGACGCCGTCCAATCAGGCGTGGGATTATAACCGGGTCATCTGTGCTAAACCCCGCCCCCAGTTCTTCCCAACTTCCTGAAATCGACTCTTTTCCATCATTGAGGAGGGAAAAGGGAACCAGTGGAACTATATTGAAGGCTATCCCTTTAGCTTTATAAGTTCTTCCACCTGTTACATTTGATTGGAACAGTTTGTAGCTTCATATCAGATGCTTAGATCACTAGCTATTAAATATTGAGTTAATTCCATTAATGGCTGTATGAAGCCAAATTAATAATTTGATTTGGATCAAAGAACACCAGTCTAAGGCCGTTAACAGTGGACTGTGGACCTGTATGTCTTTGTCCAATATATAAGATATATCTATCTCCATAGATTGAGCCACTGATATGAAAATATCAGTGTTTAAAAAAAGCTTGTCACTTAACCCTCTAAGAGAGAGAGGTATTTCACAACTGTAAACTCTGCACCACAAAACATAATGCACACCCTCCTTGCACAGTGTTATTGATATTGCTGTTGTTATCAATATTACTTTTAACGGCTTGAGTAATAACTGCTCAAAATGGTCTGTCAATCAAGAAGTAGAGTGGTCTGCTGGGAAATCATTAGTGATTCAGTCACATCCATCTTTTTAAATTACCCCTCAACAGTTAAAATGCAACATTTGTTTACGGTATGGTGATGAGTACCTTTATGGAATAATAATTATGAAATAATAAAATTCTGAAAGTGTAGATCTTTTCATTATCTTATCTACTCCTCCTGCTGACAAAGCCATCTTCAGGACCCCTCAATCTAGCATGCTAATGTGCTGTCAGACTGTTAAAACATGTAATGTAACAATTGACACCAGGCTGTCATAAATCCACCCCACCGCCTGTCTGCATTGTTGGGGCTGCTTCCTTCCTGAATGACATGAGACAGATCTGCCTTCTCCTCAACACCACCAACTCAACACACCTCCTAATCAGGGTCCTAGTGCTCTCCCTTCTGGTCCACCCACCTGCACTGTCCAGCCCGTCCAAACCGTCCAAAACCACGATGCCCATCTGGTTTTCAGCCTCCCTCTCTATGCCTGAAATAGCTCCTCTCCTCCTCCACCGGTTTTCGATCCAAACGCACGTCCCCTTCAAGACCTTGGAGCTGGTCTTACCCTAGCAAATACTGAACCACTCACGTATGTCTGTAAACTCATCAAACCCCGATGGTCTCTGCTCATCAGCCAGCCACCCTCTACCAAAACTGGCTGACTCCAAAAACTCAAACTGTCAGAGTTCCTCTGGTTTGTCTACCTACAGCATCCTGTTTCTGAAATATACCAAAGCTGTTTGAATATACTATAAATATATTGCATGTTTATGTTGTACATTGCTAGATATTTTGCAATTTATATATTGTATATTGTTCAATTTGGAATCTTAGCACGGTTATTTATTTAGGTCGTTTGAACTGTACTGTAGAAGTAATGATTCATGTGGCTGTGAACCCACAAAGTTTCATTGCTGCTTACATTCAGAAGCTTAGGAATGGTGTCTCCAGATGCCCTCTTGCTAATTAAACGGGTTCACATGCGCTGCTTATAGAGACATGAATATGTCGAATCGACGTTGATGACAAGCCGCTCATAAAGTCGTCGTTATAAAGCTACTAAAATGGGCGCATGATTGGCAGTAAAGTTCTTATTTTTAAAAAGGGCCACCAAATAACATGACCTGGTACCAGGTTACATTCCTTCCAGCTTACATGCCAAGCAAACTTAATCTGGTGACTCCATGTGGTGTTTCCAAAGGCAAAGAGAGAAAAAACCTCAAACGTCCCGCAGAGAAAAGACGCCGTGGATGTGTGTATTTTGAATGTGACTGGCATCCCTCACCACTCCAGTCCCCAGGAGGCTTTTGAGATCTGCATCAAGCAGTGTGTTTGTGTTCGTACATGTTACTGCAGGCGCCATTGTGCCTTTGAGAGCAGATTTAAGACCGGCACTCATGGTTCCGCAAATCCACACTCGCGGATCTTGGGATAAGGTTCCTGAGGCCTGGTGCTGTGGCAGTGTCTCACCACACTGTTTTTGTCTTTTCACAGACCAATGATGCTCTTGGCCCGCAATGGAACTGGATTTATTTCATCCCTCTGATAATTATTGGCTCCTTTTTTGTGCTGAACCTGGTGTTGGGAGTCCTGTCGGGGTAAGTGTGTCCTTCTTAAGCAAAGGAAAATATTAGACACCAAGAGAAACTGATACATTTTTAAAAAGCAGAGGCTACAGGAAGTGGCTGAACCCAACGCCCCTCTCGTGGCTGGAGGATTGAACTCTGTAATAAGGAGGGGTCTCTGAGTGAGCCCTGGTCTCTGAGTGAGCCCTGGTCTCTGAGTGAGCCCTGGTCTCTGATGGGTGGCCGTCGCTCGCTGTACTTGCAGAGAGTTTGCCAAGGAGAGGGAGAGAGTGGAGAACCGACGGGCCTTCATGAAGCTAAGGAGGCAGCAACAAGTGGAGAGGGAGCTCAACGGCTACCGAGCCTGGATCGACCGAGCAGGTACCGGAACCTGGACCGAGCCTGGATCGACTGTGCAGGTACCGGTCCACAAACACAGTGTGGCTACCGAGCCTGGATCGACCGAGCAGGTACCAGAACCTGGACCGAACCTGGATCCACCGTGCAGGTACCGGTCCACAAACACAGTGTGGCTACCGAGCCTGGATCCACCGCGCAGGGACCGGTCCAAAAACACAGTGTGGTTACCGAGCCTGGATCCACCGCGCAGGTACCGGTCCACAATCACAGTGTGGGTACTGAGCCTGGATCGACTGAGCAGGTACCGGTCCACAATCACAGTGTGGGTACCGAGCCTGGATCGACCGAGCAGGTATGGTCCACAAACACAGTGTGGCTACCGAGCCTGGATCCACCGTGCAGGTACTGGTCCACAAACACGATGTGGTTACCGAGCCTGGATGAGTGCTGCTCATTCACAATTCTAATAATACAGTCAACAGTGGAACATGAGAAATATGAGAGTTCATCAATCTTCAGGGTAGATCAGACGCAAAAAAATGTTTTATTTGATTTCCGTCTGAGCACTTTTTTGAGTCAGAGGGCTTTGCTGCCTCCAGAAGGAAGCAGGTGATTGCATGGTTCTGACGACTAAGCCGATGTGTTTAAGGGAACAGGAAAGTGCCGTGGCAAGCTCTCCCACGCGCTGAGGGTTGAGGAAAGGCGAGGCGGGTTCACAGAACCAAGTTGTTATTCACAGGGATCGATAATCTCCTGGCAGGCAGCTCTCTGGGTGGGCCTTGGTGGCCCTAACCACAGGCAGAGAAAAGTTAACTGCTGGTTCAGGCTGCGCTGGCCTGATTCGGTATCTGCTCCGCATAAAGTTGAAATACGGAAAAATACCGTATACAGAGTAAAACCTGCCTTCTTCAATTCTGTTAAATTCTGTATCAAATCATGAGAACCAAAATGTCGTTTTCTCTTCCATGTTGCTCTGACTTGTTTCCTACAGTCTGGGCTTAAACATGAATGATACACATCATTCATGTCAACCCTCGGATTCGATGCATAAAAGATGAAGTCGCTATTTTGGGATCATTAAAATTCAGTGGCGAGCCTTATAATTCAACTGGCCAGTCTCTAATGTGGAGGAAGATGGTAATGCGCCCCTGTTCTTCTGCCCTCTTTCCTCCACGCTCGCTCCGCGCCGAATCCGTGCAGAGGAGGTGATGTTGGCTGAGGAGAACAAAAGCTCGGGGACGTCGGCTTTAGACGGTAAGGGTTTGGCGGAAGCTTCACCGGCGTTGCCGGGAATCCGCTGGCCTGTGATTAGTGCGTTCCCAGTGTTCTGGGGTTTTATGTGACTTGGTAGAAATGAATGGTTAAAGTCAACCCCACATGTAGCGCTAATTAAGATGTGAGAGAAATTCATATTTATTCACTTTCATACGTGCACACCCAACCCCCCCTCCAACCTCCGCCCTGATTATGATGAACCCATCGCTAAATATATAGATATGTATAATAAAACTAATATGTAGAAATGATTGTAATTTTCTGGTAATATATGGTCCATAAATAAAACAATGCGTATAAATTACGCTGTTGATTATAATATAACATGGCAGTGTTGTGTGCATAATCAGGTCTGGCTCATGGCAATCATATTCATTATTAGTATTCATTTTCTTTTCTTATTTTTACTAAAGCAATGTCAACATAATCCAGAGTTGTAAAAAAAAACTTTATTGTATTTATAGCTTTTAGAATGTTTTCCTCATCCAGCTATGTGGGTTAAGAATTTAAAATACTTCAATTTGCCTTTGGCCTCAAAAACATTAAATATTCTCTGAAAGAGCATGCAAATATGATAAACACGTATAAATCCTAATTAGAGCATAAATGAATGTCAGTAAATTTTGGGCGCTGTTACCCTTCTTCTGCATCTTCTGCTCGGAAATGAAGGCCAGCGCAGTGCTGCTGTTTGTCTAGTTTCAGATAGGATGAAGGATGGTGCCCAGTAGGTCCCTATGACTCCCTGTGATTTAACAGCTCAAAGGAACAAGACTAAATCAATCTAATTGTTTCAGTAAAAACAAACCTTATGTAAATTTAACAGCCACCGTGTTGCGATAGTAACGATGAAATAACAATTCTGGTCACTTCAGTTTATTTGTTGACTTACAAAGAAACAAAGAGCAGCACATATTTCAAGTGTTCTATTGTGAGATACTATGCAGATGCCAGAAGCCAACGTCAGATATCATTAATCTCATTGATATAGATAGATAGATAGATAGAGTGCTTTGATGAGAGTCATTAACCCCTGTTTGTCGTGCCCTGTGTGCCTGTGCGCGTGTTGTCTTGAGTGTTGTGATGAGAGTCATTGAACCCCTGTTTGTCATGTCCTGTGTGCCTGTGCGAGTGTTGTCTTGAGTGTTGTGATGAGAGTCATTAACCCCTGTTTGTCGTGCATATGCACGTGTTGTCTTGAGTGTTGTGATGAGAGTCGTTAACCCCTGTTTGTCGTGCCTGTGCGCGTGTTGTCTTGAGTGCTGTGATGAGAGTCATTAACCCTTGTTTGTCATGCCTTGTGTGCCTGTGCGAGTGTTGTCTTGAGTGCTGTGATGAGAGTCATTAACCCCTGTTTGTCGTGCCCTGTGTACCTGTGCGAGTGTCATCTTGAGTGCTGTGATGAGAGTCATTAACCCCTGTCTGTCGTTCCCTGTGTACCTGTGCAAGTGTTGTCTTGAGTGCTGTGATGAGAGTCATTAACCCCGTTTGTCGTGCCCTGTGTACCTGTGCGAGTGTTGTCTTGAGTGTTGTGATGAGAGTCATTAACCCCTGTTTGTCGTGCATATGCACGTGTTGTCTTGAGTGTTGTGATGAGAGTCGTTAACCCCTGTTTGTCGTGCCTGTGCGCGTGTTGTCTTGAGTGCTGTGATGAGAGTCATTAACCCTTGTTTGTCATGCCTTGTGTGCCTGTGCGAGTGTTGTCTTGAGTGCTGTGATGAGAGTCATTAACCCCTGTTTGTCGTGCCCTGTGTACCTGTGCGAGTGTCATCTTGAGTGCTGTGATGAGAGTCATTAACCCCTGTCTGTCGTTCCCTGTGTACCTGTGCAAGTGTTGTCTTGAGTGCTGTGATGAGAGTCATTAACCCCGTTTGTCGTGCCCTGTGTACCTGTGCGAGTGTTGTCTTGAGTGCTGTGATGAGAGTCATTAACCCCTGTTTGTCGTGCCTTTGCGCGTGTTGTCTTGAGTGTTGTGATGAGAGTCATTAACCACTGTTTGTTTTGCCCTGTGTACCTGTGCGCGTGTTGCCTTGAGTGTTGTGATGAGAGTCATTAACCCCAAGCTGTAGCTGATTAACGCCGTCTGCCTTCAGTGCTGAAGAGAGCCACAAGCAAGAAGAGTCGATTAGACGCTGCTCGCCGTGGGCCGGGGGAGGGCAAGTATGCGGATATATCCTCCGTGGGTGAGTCTGAGAGTCTGAGTCTGAGTCTGAGCGATGTCTCCAAAGATGCCATTCTACCGCTGTGTCTTATGAATATACACCTCATCTGACCATCGACTCAAGGAGTTGTAAATAACAATACCCGATACATTGTACAAATCTATTGATGATTAATGATGATTAATTGATTAATTGGTCACTCAATGCCCTACATAATGAGCTGCAACAGAAGATGTGTGAGGATAATTTAGCTACAGGTGATTGATCTCTGGGCACAGAGTGTAGAAAAACACAACGAGAGTTACAGCATCCCCCCTTTGCTCTGTGGGCCATGACGGTTGGACCTGGAACCCCTCAGGCGTCCCCATGGCCCGGATCAGCATCCGGAGTGCTAAGAGAGGACCCTCCGCCTACTTCCGCCGCAAGGAGCGCATGCTTCGGATCTCCATCCGTCGCATGGTGAAGACACACACCTTCTACTGGACCGTGCTCAGCCTGGTGGCCCTCAACACGCTCTGCGTGGCCATCGTCCACCACAACCAGCCCCAGTGGCTCTCAACCTTCCTGTGTAGGTCCACGCCCGTTAGACCCCGGGGGGAACTTACGCTCAACGCTGTGGGAATTGTTGTTCCATTCAGCAGATTGTGCTAAATGCTTGTGCCGCAGACTTTGACTCTAATGAGATGCTGTCATGAGATATCTGCAGTTTGTACTGAGGCAAGGAAAACTGACAATAATCACTTTGTGAGGACAATCACAAATGAAAGCCAAGGTCATGGTTTCAAATATTCAACCCATGACCATTAATGCTTTAATCAGAAATTGTTTCCAAAAGTATTTATAAAAAAACTATGATGAATGACCGCGAATTCTGTATTAGGCTTAATGTCTGATGTGGTCCTTGTCTGCTGTTGATTTGTCTACTTTATTTGTTGTTGTTTTTTTCCGTTTCAGACTATGCAGAATTCGTCTTTCTGGGTCTGTTTCTCTTAGAGATGTTTTTAAAGATGTACGGACTTGGCCCCCGGCTCTACTTCCACTCGTCTTTCAACTGCTTTGACTGCGGAGTGAGTTGATTCGTTTTGCCCGAGACCGGGAGAGCAAGGGCTAACGGCGGGGCACTGAAATCGTACATTCCATTATACAAATAAGTCTCAGCTAAAAACATCATTCCGGGGCCTTCTTAAACAATTCATTTGTTTTGCCATATCGAGCGTGTATGTTGTGGCACCGTTTAGAATACGTTAGTTCACCGTTTTGCCTTTTGCCGTTGTCTGACTATGAAGTTACTGAGTATGAAGCAGAGGGCAGCCAACAGGTAACCCAAAAGCCAGGAAATGTTCCCATGTTATCGTATTCGGTCAGTAAACGCTGTGAATGCCTCCGTAAAGCAGAGCCTCCTTTGACTTAGTGAGGATGAAACCCACGGTGCTCAGACTGATGTGGTTATTCGCAGGTGATTGTGGGGAGCATATTCGAGGTGGTGTGGGGCTTCTTTCGGCCTGGAATGTCTTTTGGCATTAGCGTCCTGCGCGCCCTGCGGCTGCTGAGGATTTTCAAGGTCACCAAGTGAGTGCCGATGGCTTGGGGTGTTAGGTCAATGTCGTTAAATGTCTTTGAATGTCTTTCGAAAGTACACCTTTGAAAATCATTTACAAAACGTAGTGCATATGAACTGAATGTTCTCTCAATTTTTCATACAGAAGTAGCATTAAAAGATGGAAGTTCATTAATTGACCCTCTGATAAGAAAATTAGCCGACGATCACGCGATCGGTTAATTACACAGAATGTCTTAACGGGTATGTGCCTGTGCCGCGGGGAATCTTTGCTTCCAACCTTGACAAACCATTGTATACGGTCTGACCTGGGTTTTGTTGGCTGGTCCTTGTGTTTCTCCTTGTGCGGTGGCTGCCGGCTTTGCTCCATCCGGTTTCAGGACGCGGCGCGTTGACTGGTTCCTGTAAACTTGGCCATTTCAGGTACTGGGCCTCCCTGAGGAACCTGGTGGTGTCCTTAATGAGCTCTATGAAGTCCATCATCAGTCTTCTGTTCCTGCTCTTCCTCTTCATCGTGGTCTTCGCCCTCCTGGGCATGCAGCTCTTCGGTGGCAGGTGAACCTCCTCCCCACACAGCCTACCCAAGTGTCATAATCACTGTTTTCTCTAAAGCACTCAGTTCCTTCACGCTATTTACCCATCCGTGAACACAGGAGTGAGTGGCGTGAAAACATCGCCCACTCATCGGCGCTGATAGGTATAATAAACCGTCAACCATTTCAGGTAACAATGGTGCAATTAATCTCCTGTTGCATACTGGGGGACGTGATTTCTCGTTTAAACAAGACGTGTTCATGATCGTGGGGGCATAGAGATGATGGTATTTTCCGAATGAAAAAACATCAACCATAATGCCAACCAAAACGACACGTTCCGTTATCGGTGGAATTATTATCTCAGCGTTTTTTGAAGGAAAGCATATCAGTATGCAAGACTTCTCCGTTGAGGATAAATATTGCAAAAGTCGGACTAAATTATTTGGCTTTTAGCTGAAACTCGTTTCAGTAGATTGCTCATTTTGGTTGTCGTGCAGTAGTATAACATAATAAACATGACTGGACAGTCAGTTTGCTGCCTCTACAAACACTATGTGTCCTACTAAATTGGTCTAAATAGGGGTGCCATTAACCCAAACAGCTTTTAAAATAATATATTTGGTGATTTATTTCAAGCGTCGAAAAAGTTCTTGTGGTACTATTTCAAATGTCATCGTGTATCACTGTTTTTCAAACTCAGTCATAGCCCTGGGCTTCTTGTTACAGCTGGAAGAAAACACTATTTGAGCATATAACTATTATTAAGCCTCTCATGCCGGTTGGCCAATAGGGATTTGGTTTGGTGGTTTTATAAAAAACAAATACAGTATCTAAGAGCCCTGCATTACAGTAGAAAATGGAGGCCTTTTTGTGTGTAAGCGTAGGGAAAGAAATCGTCAAATGTCAAATCTGCCCCTTCTCCTCTCCAGGTTCATCTTCGAGGATTACACGCCCACTAACTTTGACACCTTTCCAGCTGCCATCATGACTGTGTTCCAGGTTTGTCACCAACAAACTCTCAGTATAAGTTTGCACTTTCGGATATTTGGCTCAAGCAGTAATTGGTTTAGAATGTCAGGCCCCTGTCCCTGGTGTAAACAAACTTTAACGTGAACCCAAAGAAATGTGTGACGGCCTTACTGCGGCATCGTGACACAATAAGTTGATATTTTTACAACTGCGAACAACTTTTACGACTGTGTCGCAATTAGGATTATAAAGCAAGTATACTTGGGTGGAATATTGGGGAATTCAGACACTACTTTGCTCATTCAGTGCAATCCAAATAAGATGAGAGTTGCAGTAGTATTTGAGTCAGACAACGTAACCTCCTATTGTGACTGCTGTGCTGCTCACTTCTCCAGATTCTTACTGGGGAGGACTGGAACGAGGTCATGTACAACGGGATTCGCTCCCAGGGTGGAGTACAGTCTGGCATGTGGTCCTCCATATACTTCATCGTGCTCACACTGTTCGGAAACTGTATCTTTTCCCACCCAAGCGACGGCCTGGAAACCCTTCACCCTTATTTAGAACGTTGTTTAGACGGGAGAGAATGTTTGCTTCCAGTTCCTTGACTAAACTGCAAACAGACACATTGCTCAATGTCTTCTTGGCCATCGCCGTGGACAATCTTGCCAACGCTCAGGAACTGACGAAGGTTGGTGAGACTCTGATAGAACCAGTGGGATTATGCCTTTCTGTTGCAAGCTTATTGGAAAGCTTGTGTGATTTTACAAGCTGTCTTCCAGAGGAGACAGGTTTCTGGCAAGAAAGGGAACGCAGCAGGCCTATGAACAGCTTGTGAAATCCGCGGTCAACCAACTGGTAACCTCAACACGCAAGGGTAGCTTCCTAGGGAGGCCGTTGTTACTGCCTTATGAGACCGAGGGAGAGGAGTGGCGCGCACAGAACACATTTAAACGCTACCTGTTAGTAGTTCCGCTTCCTGTGCATGTACCCATTTACAGTGCTTGTCTCTCTGTCAGGAGGAGGAGGAAGAAGAGGAGATTTTCAATCAGAAACATGCCCTGCAGAAGGCCAAGGAGGTCGGCCCCATGTCCTCTCTGATGTCAGAGTAAGTGACCTGCGTGCACCTCCTCCTCGCCACCTCTCTTCTGCACTGCCGCCTGCTGAAACCCTACACAGACTTAACCAGCCCACACCGAAAGGGGAGGTGTCAGTAAAAAAACTGACCGCCACGCGCTAACACTCCGTCCCTTCTTGCGTTGAACTCGGGTGGTGGGGGTTGAATAGGCCACCAGGAGTCGTTGGGGAAGCCTTGTGCTCCCAATTGTCACTTCAGAAACCAAACATTCAATGTGTACTCACCTGTCTGCGGAAGGACCTGGAAATGCCTTTCTCATCCGCTGGGAAGGTGTCTCCAGGAGGGGAACTGGAGGTGATGAAGAAATAAGGTCGTGATACTCTATAATTGATTTAATGCATGTAAGTTTGTCTCTAGAGTGTAATTTGCAAAAAACATGGTTTTCAAATTTCCTTTAGGTAAGATTGCTTTCATCACATTATCCCCAAAATGAATGCAAATTATCCCAATCCAACACTGTAGATCATTTGTTTATAACCAGATGCTGCTGGCCCCCGTACAGTTGTCCATGGGGGTATGACAAATGTGAAGTCACTATAATGGATTCTAAAAATATTTTGAATGGATACTATATCAAAATTTTTACCAAAAAACTATTGGATCACGTGGCAATTTTGTTCACTACGTACACTGCATTTCCAGACAGACACCTCCGACCACACTCCACATCCCATACAGGACAAATACTGTTAAGCCTGCAGCCGAAGGGAAGTTCTCCCGTTTGGTTTCCGGGGTTTGTGCCCGTGACACGCATTACCTTTTGATAAATGCGACAATATTCAACTTAATATAAAATAAACGTTTTTGCCAGTCCAGGTGACTTAAAACTCAAACTGAGATCTAATGATACTACTTTTGAGGAATACACTGAAACTGAAATAACCAATAAAACATTGCCATATTTTAAATATATTTTATTATAGATCAAACAGATGCATATCTACCTCACTGCGTGGAAAAGGGATCTGTGCTCTCTAAAAATAAAACAAGTTGTAAAGGAATGAAAGTAAACTGTATTGATCAAATGTACACCTAAAATCTTCAGCTTTACCTTATTTAGTATAGTATAGATTATAGATTGTTTAGTATAGTATAGATTATAGATTGTTTAGTATAGTGTAGATTATAGATTATTTAGTATAGTATAGATTATAGATTGTTTAGTATAGTATAGATGATGGATATGCTTTTTGATATGAGTTATCAAGTGGAGGACTCAATCCTCACCGGTTCAGGTTTAATTTTTCTCCACTTGGCATTTAAACACAAGTGTCTTTCTTTTACAGAAGTTGCATTGTTTTAGATACCGTGAAGATAGGCAGACATTTTACAGCGCCGTACAGTTTCCTGTCTGCTACTGTAAATTGATCAGCCATGCCTACCAGAAGGTTTCCCAGCAACTGCAGTCTGAACCGTTGTCATAGAGATTTTTATCTATTCAATTGAAACCTTTCCATTTGGAAAGGAAAAATGTCTGATTACTGCATGTCAATTACTTCAAATACTAAATCCTTAGCTGCGATGGGAGCGTTCTGAACGGATTTATCTATAAACACCGTCTGTTGTTGTTAACATTGTTAATGTAATAACATTGCTATTAATTGGAAATGCATGGGTGTCCTTCTAGATTCTGATTGCATCAAATAGAAGTTTACGTCAAGAATTTAATAAAATAATTTGCATTTTTAAAGTGCATGCAGACTTCAATAATTTTAATCATAAAAATGATAACTTTGCCTCAAAATCATTAAATTGATAGAAAGCCACTTCACCCGGAGCTCGTTATTTAATGCAGTTGCTAATTAAAATGTTAGTGTCATAATTAATTGTAGCAGTATAACGTCAAATTGATCAAATAACCAAATTACTAAAACTAAAACTGACTTTGATGTTCTCTAATGAAATTTAACCATTTAACATTTAAAATGTTTCTGCTATGATCCATAATATTTAATAATGTACTAGAGATCTATTTAAATTTCATATTAATTTGATCGTTCGGGTTCAGTTTGGTTTCTGAAAATCCTGAAATGATTAATTATTCATTAATATAAAAGATTTTATGAAATCTTACAGTTTTCTCCACGTGTCAGTGTACTCCCTCAAGTGGTGAAATCTGTGCGCTTTCAGGTACAATTGAGGTCTATTATGTCTGATCCCATTGGTTTACTATGAATTCCTGTCTGCACAATGAGCCCGTGAGGCCCCTGGCTGTCTGCACCATTAGCAGACACTCAGGAAAGTACCCGGCAATGCTAATCAATGGTATATAAATGGCCTTCAAGCACAAAACCAAAATAGCAATTCGTTAAACATTTATTAAACATGACTTATTTAACCTAACTTCAACAGACTGTCAGAGCAAGATTAATAGTTTTAGGAAAGTCATTGTATCTCTGAGAAAAGAGTCCAACCAATGAATAGGTGCAAATGAGCTGGGTGAAAAGCAGATCATTTTAAGGCCAGCTTTCTGTGTAAAAACCTTGCTCTAGAAAGCATGTCTTTTTTTCAGGTTTTAGCATTCCCAAGGGCTCCGCCCACCACGGCAATTGTCAAACCCTGGTCTCATCTGTCGGAGGCAGTAGCAATTCTGATATCATTGAAAGGCCTAGGTCCTTAGCAAGGCTATTATGATTTCCTTAAACTGGGCCCATTTTAAGTTGATGGTTGGTGACTGTTTCAAATATTTTAAACCTCTTTGAAACCCATGTGAATTGAATTCAAGTTTACTGTAATATCATTCCAATCATTCTACGTATTTCTTGCTTTGTCAAAAAACCGTATTTACGTGAGGTTACAAAGAAAGAGGGAAGACTGAGACTGACAAGACAGTGGTGTATATAAACAGTCTCCTGCCAATTTGAGGTTTAACCTGAAGCAACATATGCATATAAAATAGTGCTTTTAGAGTCTTTTAAAAATAATTATCATAGACATGTGAGCCAACAATTTGGTTCCCTACTACTCCAACAGGGTAAAAAAAAAAAAAAAGAGATTTCAGGAGTAACGGAACTCAAAGTAAATCTAGTTTAAACGCATTTAAAAAGATTGAGATCAGGTTTCCATCGCAGGTTAATAGGTTATTTGACAAACAAAACCCTAACAAATTTACCATTAGTGTCCACATGGCATGAAAAATAGCTAATACCTGTATAAAAAATGCTGTCTGTATTTAAACAAAAAAAAAAAATCCTTTAATTCTCCTTTAGTTATTTTCACGATAGAATTCATTAAAAATATATTCAGATCTATATAATGCATTTTCAGTGGTCATTATTACAGTATCATTACTGACACAATATCATACCACAGGTATTCAGGTGATTTGGGGGAGTTTAATAGCTGTGTCCTGTGTTTGGGCCAGTGTGAACGTCTACGCTTTAACACCAGCACAGTGTTCTCACTGCAGCGCCGATGCTGGTTTGGGTCGGAGAAAGAAAGAAAGGCTTTAAGAAAGGCTGGTTCCGGATTCAAACCCCACCATCTAATCGCTAGAACACGCAGTCAGTATGAAAAAAGATGGTTATAAAACGCCACGGTTATAAAAACGGACACAGAATGCCAAGATTCTTGTGGGGCATGTTACTGCATGAGCTGGCATGATGGATCTCTGAGTTCAGATAGTATGCATGTCAGGTTCGTGGACATTAATGCTTATTAGAGTATTGCGTGACACCTTGACCTGTGGGCTGTTTAAAATGTTGGCGGACCTCATGGCTTTTTGGTGCATCATGGTAAGTATAGGCAAGGTAACAACCGCGGTTCCGCCAAAATTTGTTTAAATGTTTTTGGTTGGTCGAAAGTGGACAAACAGCCTGACGAGGCCCAGTTTCTAATGATACTTGTTTGGCAGAAACTACAGTGTTGGAACGTGATATTCCAAACTGTTGACTGTTTTGTTTTTCCGATAATCACAAACCTCTTTGTGTCGGATCGGTGCTGTAGTATTATCAGTGCACTGTCCTACATTTCGATCCAAAAGACAAATTCACGTATAAGGGCCAAATTGAATATAAATAATATAATAAATAATAATAAATAATAACAAGGATGCTGTTTTTAACGTAGCAATTTCCTGAAGGATATCTTATTATATTCCTGAAAAAGTGCATTCTGGGTGTGCAGTCACTTTAATACTTGAGCCCAAACAACATATCGGTAAAAAAACTTGACTGTATGGTATCTTCCAGTAATGTCTGAATGGCTTTGGCATGGGTTTGGGAAATGGTACTGGTGTAAAGAGTGATTACTGAAAGCAGCATGCCGTCGCACAGAGTTGAAGTTGAAGAGCTGGAAATCTGCACAGTGAAGCATGCTGGGTAATGTTAGTCAGTTCTCTATTAACCCGCCATTGACATGCTAGTCAGCGCATGCACCTGTTTGGCATGGCCGTTAACAATGTCTCCCCGGAAGGGAAAAAAAAAAACCAACGAGGGAAGTGTTAAAGGGACGTTTTGGAGGGATAAACACCTGGTGCTTTGAACCTCACGAATGAACATCATTTATATGTGTTTTATTACTGTCTCATACCCCGAAAAGTCTTGACATTTCAAAACGCTCTGAATATCGTGTGTTGCACCTGTTGTTTTTGCTCTGATGTAAGACTGCAGCCATTTTGTTCCCATGTGACGCTTTGCCTGCTGCCCGACACAGACCAAAACATTTTCATAGTTGGCTTTGGAAAGCCCTGCCCACAACTCTCAAAATCATGACATTCGGGTACCATGGGATTCCTTGACTGATCTCTATGCAGTCATCCCTTAGAATTACTACGGTAAAGCCAGAGAAAAGGCCCAGCTAAATTAAAAAATAAATTGTCCCGTGCCGTCCAGCACTTTCCCTTTGTCTTAAGCCGTGTTTTGGACTCTGTCGCAAGGATTGTTGTGTCTGTTCACAAATACACTAATGTCTTGTTTTCAACCAATCGCTCATTGATTACACGGACTACACAAGAGTACAAGTACGAGTAAGTACTGCTGTCTGCTCCCTTCTATTCTCACTCAACCTGCCTGATTTTCTTAACTAGGTAAACCTTTTCTGCCCGGCCCAATTTAGCTACCAGAAATGTCTGCTTACCCAGTTACATCACCTACTTCGATTACATCCCTATTGTGTGGTTTTCGTTTTTAGTGAAGATTTCTTTTTGTTACGACTAGATGCGTTTTTATAATTTTTTTCATTATTTACCAAGCTTTGAAAATCAGAACCGATGTCCATTTTTCAAACACTCTCGTACCAATGTTTGATAAGCGTTTTATCTTCATCTCGCAAACATTTGTACTAGAGTAAACAGCAAGGAAAGTAGAAATGTGTTTTTGTGTTTGAAGCAGCGATTAATATGATGTTTATGTTCCTCCAGCTGCGATCGCTCCTGACAGCGCTTGTGTTTCTCTTATTCCAGCAGGAGGAGGAGGCCGTATCTTTACAGGAAAAGGGCCATACACAGGAGCCGGCCAGCCTACATCGCTGAGGCGGAGGCAGAGAACGTGCCGGAGGAGGCTGAGGAGCAGCAGTTCAACCCCGCTAACTCTTTCATGACCAGGAGGGAGCGGAGGAAGAGGATGAGCATGTCGGTGTGGGAGCAGAGGACCAGTCAGCTGCGGAAGCGGCGGCAGATGTCCAGCCGCGAGGTCCTCTTCAGCAGCCCCGGCGAGGACCAGGACCTGCCCTCCAGCTGCCACCACCAGCGGCGGGCCGGGCACGGGTCGGCCGGCAGCCTGAGACGCCTGCCCGAGTCGCCGGTGTCCGTCATCATGCCCCTCCCCGAGTCGCCCGTCTCCATCGCCATGCCGCTGCCCGAGCCGCCCATGTCCGACCCCCTGCCCGAGCCCCCCATGTCCATCGTAATGCAGCTCCCCGAGCCTCCCATGTCCGTGGGCCAGCCCCTGCCTAACAAGCAGCTGCCGCTGCCGGGTTCTGAGGAGAGGCCGGGCATCAGCGGGCGCGGCCGCCTGTCCCACGACGACTGGAGGTGCCCCCGGCAGAGCGGGGAGAGGAGGCAGCGGGTGGCTCGCAAGATCCGCCCGCCCCCGGGGAATACCTTGGCGCCAGAAGACGGGGCCCGCCACAGGAGGCACCGTCACCGGGAGCCCCGACCCGACATCCGGAGCCGGGACCCGCACAGGGAGAGTAACCAGTCCGCCAGCCTGGAGAGGAAGCCCATCGAGGAGAGGGAGGAAAAAGAGGCAGACATAGGAAAGGCCAAGGAGGAGGGAGAAACCTCCCTCACAGAGAAGGTCCTGGATCCACACAGGTGAGATAACCCAGAACCCAGAACCCAGAACACTCTCAAAGCTGAGAAATCCCATCCGCTCCTGCAAATTCCTTCCTTTTACAGGACAAATGGCACACCTCTGGAATTCCCTGTATTCCCGGAGCTCCCTGAGACCAGCCCCATGCTTCAGGAGGAGAAGTTCCAGGAGAGCTTGCCAGTGGAGGCGCCTACCCTGGAGCTCCCCGAGGAGACTGTCCTGGCAGTCCCCGACATCACCGGGGGTGTGAGTGACAGTGAGAACAACCCCGCCTCCCTGAACCGCCAGAAATCTGAACTGAACACCAGCATTGTGATCGAGGTGACGGGCGTGCAGTCCTTGCTGGAGCTCACCCCTATAACAGGTACACAAGACCAACCCGGTTGACGCCGGCCAAATGGAATGTGTTACGCACACGACATCACACCACTTAAGCTAATTATGCAGCCCATCTCACACAGAGGACTCCGATCGAGGAATATAACGAGAATGCATTAAGCGCTGAAAATCACCAGGACGGAACAGCAAAGCAGCAGTTCTGATAAGATTCACAGTGGCCCAACTCCATCAAATGTTTTAAACGACCCGCCTGTCCTTTCTTTATTTTGGCCTGTTCAGCCCATGCGGAGAACCGTCCGGTAGCCTGTAGGTTTTCCATTATGCCTGAATTTTGTGTGAACAGTGAGATCTCCTCACTCTGAGAGCCATCGCCCACAGAAGCTGAGTTTTTGTATCCCAGGACGACAGGGGGGCAGGCAGATGACAACCGTGACCGTGTGTCGTGGGTGCGGTTGGTTACATGCGTCAGATGCTGTGTTTTGTAGCCAACAGTAAGGACGTGATGGCAGCAAAGCCAGAGACGGAGAACGAGAATGAGAATGAGAAGGAGAAGGAGGAAGAGGAGGAGGAGGAAGAGGAGGTAGAAACCAAAGTCCCACCCGTAGTCGGGCCTCCTGACAGCATGTTCCTCTTCAAGGCTACCAATCCGTAAGTGTGTAAACAATAACCCCACGTGTAGCCAATAATGCACCCTCTTAGAGAAACGAACATTTTCACACTCTAGGATCTGTGCACATTTTCACATCTCATACATATTTAAACTTATGTCCTCCTCTTTTTATGATTCTTTTTCACAGTGAATTTACTTTTAATTCCTTTTCAAAAATGTAATATGATTCCCTCCTTAATAACTGAGAATTGTTCACTTTCAGTTCATTAGACACGTTAGCACATTAGCACATTAGCAGCTGACGTGATCTCTCCTGGCCTTTCCCAGGATCAGAAGGATTTGTCACTATGTGGTGAACCTGCGCTACTTTGAGATGTCCATCCTGCTGGTGATCGTAGCCAGCAGCATCGCTCTGGCTGCAGAAGACCCCGTTTCCACCGACTCAGAGTGGAACAAAGTGAGAGCTGCCAGGGTTTCCTTCATCTCATGTCCTAGATACACACTACACACACAGCGATGCTAGCACTTAGCAGGTCCACGGTTCTGCTTGTGAGATTCTGAGATTTTCTGATCCGAGATCAGAAAACATCAGGCCGTTGTGAACTGGCACCTTCACTAGCACTTGCTTCTAAGCGGCCTTCAGACCAAGAGGAATCTTCTGAGGTAATGATACGAGATGAAGAAAACTGCAGCGCCTGGATCGGAATGACTTTCTACGGGTAATGTCATGTGTGAAACCACTCTGGGTTCCTAAAAAAGCCTCGATTTGCTCTTCTGCAAATCGCTTTGTTAATGTCCCCTGCCACGTCGATGGCAATCCACATGGGAGATCGAGGCAGATCTCGGGGGGTGTTAATAATAAGCCAATGTGACATATTTAATTAGCGGGTGGGATACAATCAGGAGAGGTTGGGATAGACACAATAACTGACTGAGACTGAGAGGCTTGGCCTGATAGCTGCTGGAGAATGGCAGTTAATTTGGGACATTCATTTGTCTGAATGCATCATATCATTTCTGTTTTGTAGGTCCTCCGTTACTTTGACTACGTCTTCACAGGAGTCTTCACCTTTGAAATGATAATTAAGGTTAGTGTAATCGCGCTGACGCTAATTGGGGAAAGGTTCTCTCGCGGTGCCTACAAGCGTGTACAACAAGTGTCTTACTGCTTGAGCAGGCTCACCTTTCTGACAACCGCAACTTTGTGAAATGAATAAGAGGAAGCTGGTTGTGAACGTATGAAAGGTCGGCTGTTACGACCAGCGCAGGACGGCTAGCGACCTAGCCGGTATCGGCTACCAGCAGCCAGCCCAGGAGTTTGTGACTGGCAGCGGATGTTGAAAGCTGGAAAGTGTCAGGCAGCGGTTTGTGCTCTCCGCAGATGATTGACCAGGGCTTGATCCTGCATGACGGCTCCTACTTCCGCGACCTGTGGAACATCCTGGACTTCATCGTGGTGGTGGGCGCGTTGATCGCTTTCGCGCTGACGTAAGTCCAGGAGCACTGAGCGACCGACCGACCGACAGACAGACAGACCCTCGCAGAGCTGAAAAGATGGTCGCTGAGTTGAACCGGCTTACACGTGCTTGCACACCCAGCGATTAGCGCTCAAACTGTGTGTCACATTGCCACGTAAATCTTCTAGCGACAATAATACCATTACGTAGGCGCTCCGGTGATTTCAGACACCGACAAGGCGTAGATTGGCAAGCATATTTTTCATTTATAACTCAACGGATACAAGACATATCTAGCAGGAGTGTTGATCTTGCAAGGTTAGACCCGAGACTGAATCTATGACATTACCAGGCAACTGTGCGTTTTTTTTTCTCTGTTGTGGGTGTAGGTGTTTATCCTGGGATGTGCCTATTCAGTGTTTCTCTATGCTTCTGTTTTTATGTTTTTCCTGTGGATTGTGTCCCTGTGGGGCTGCCAGGAATGTGATGGGGTAAAAAATACTAATATTTTCACTTTATACTTAACATGACTCAATGTGGTGTATGTGTGTGTGTGTGTGTGTGTGTGTGTGTGTGTGTGTGTGTGTGTGTTCAATTTGTGTTCATTTTTACAATAAACTGATACAGCTAGTATGGGTTAAAAAAAAAACAAAAAAAACAACCAAAGGTGAATAACTTGTATTACATTTCCTACCAAAATCTGAGGCTACACGCTGTGGATTAGGTGTTATGTACAGGTGTTAGATTTATGAACCGTTAAGTTATCTGTAGTTACTACATCTCTGTTAACCCATGCCTCATGCAATCTACCCAGTTTATTTCGTTTTTTCGAGGGCCCATGTTGTGGAAGAAATGCTCATCGCCACATTTAACAGCAGAATTCAGTGAATGGGCCTGTGCTGCCGCGAGGCAGAGTAAGGCCAGGGTTGAACGCCTGCTTTGTGCCCTCAGGAACAACAAAGGCCGGGACATCAAGACCATCAAGTCCCTGCGCGTCCTCAGGGTGCTGCGCCCCCTTAAGACCATAAAGAGACTTCCCAAGCTCAAGGTGCCTGAATCTGTGTCTGCCAGCGTCTCGGGTTCTGGTCTAGCTCCACGGATCCTGGAGATATCTTCTGTTTTCACGTGGTCTGCTTCTAAGTCAGTTAGCGATTCCACCGCCGTGATTGAAAAACCATTACATTTGTACTGGTGATTCCGTCTACACCTGGTCTTGTGCGTTTACTGTACATTATTTGCTAGTTGCAGCTACAAGGCTCCTTCAGCGGTTGACTTTGGAGACAGACTTGTGTCTATAAATCTAAAAAATCCTTTGCAGAGATTCGTTTTGACAAAGGGTTGGCCAAGCGTAAATTTGTTTACCCCTTTAAATCCCTCGTCCAATGCAAGCCCTCCAGCTCCCATGCACGTCTGCAGTATCTTGAGGAGTATTTGCTTCCCCAATAGTCTTTGAGCGCCAATCATTGTGGGTTAAATATAAATAAATTAAAAAGTTTGGTTTCCATCGCAAAGCTAAAAATGGAAGCGAGTGGGAAGACAAAATATTTGTCAGCAATATGGAGAATTGGAGAACTGGTCGCAGTTGCTGTCGTTTTAACTGATGCTGGCGAGCTGCGGAACCTTCTGAGAGGTTTACCATCGCAGAGGCTCCTAGCTCTCTCGTGAATGGCTCGCGCATTTAGAAAACCTTTGTACAACTCTGTGCCCGCTGTCTCTCCCTTTACCTCGCTCTCCTTTACCTGCCTCTCCTTTTTCTCTCGATACAGGCTGTGTTCGACTGCGTGGTAACCTCCCTCAAGAACGTCTTCAACATCCTCATCGTCTACAAGCTCTTCATGTTTATCTTCGCTGTCATTGCTGTGCAACTGTTTAAGGGGAAGTTCTTCTACTGCACGGACGGCTCTAAAGACACGCAGAAAGAGTGCCAGTACGTTCATGCCAAAACACGCGCTCATCTTTACTTTACTTTACGTTACTTTACTGAATACTATTATTTTCATTCCAGGAGTAGGACAGTAGGTGGCGTAGTGGTTAAAGTACAAAGGCACTGCCCATGTACCTATGAGCAAGGTCCTTAACCTGAACTTCTTCAATACGTGTCAAGCTGTTTGAATGAGTAAATGATATAATGGCAAGCAGTGTAGATCCTTCTGGATTATGGTGTACGCTAAGCGAATAAATGAAAGTGGTATTTAGCTGCAATCGCTGCCGTTTGGTTTTTATCTGCTCCTGGACCTTTCTGTGCCGTGTAGGGGGTATTACATCGACTACGAGAAGGACAAGAAGGAAGTAAGGAAGAGGGAGTGGAGGAGGCACGAGTTTCACTACGACAACATCGTGTGGGCACTGCTCACCCTGTTCACCGTGTCTACCGGAGAGGGCTGGCCACAGTGAGTGACACGTGACACTCACCTTCTTTCACGGGAGAGAAGGAAAGCCGGAACCACGTACTGTACATACATATATCCTCTATTATATCATTATCTATTTGCCTTTAATCTTCTATTTCTAATGCATAAATATGAATATGCTGCTGGCAACAAGGATGTAAACAAAATCCGTTTCTATGCTTTGTATGTTGTGAAACATTGATCTTGCTCAAGGGAGATAAGATAAGTTCTGACTAGATCTGACTGTGTGTTTGTATACACGGTGACAAATGGCTTCTCCCTCCTCCCACCCTCCAGGGTCCTGCAGCACTCGGTGGACGTGACGGAGGAGGACCGGGGCCCGAGCCGGGGGAACCGCATGGAGATGTCCATCTTCTACGTTGTCTACTTTGTGGTCTTCCCTTTCTTCTTCGTCAACATTTTTGTGGCCCTCATCATCATCACCTTTCAGGAGCAGGGGGACAAGATGATGGAGGAGTGCAGCTTGGAGAAGAACGAGGTGACGGCGCCCCTTCGTGCATCGCTCAGAGATGCACACAGTGGTGCCACACCCGCACGGACATGCACAGACACACACCGGCACGGACATGCACAGACAGACACCTGTACAGACACGCACCTGCACGGACATGCACGGACATGCACAGACATGTACAGGCACAAGCATGTAAACTGCTGCACAGATATCCTCAGGCTCGCTCACAACTGCACAGGAACGCACATACCAGCAGAACATGCATGCATATAGCCACACACACACACACACACACACACACACACACACACACAAACAGGCAAAGATGTACACACACCTCCATATTCCCAGCCTGTCGCTGTTCTCCCTTTTCTGTTTGAGAGAATAATGCTTATAAATAATCAGTATTGAAATTCCAACACCAATATAATTAGAGCCAATAACGGGTTCTGTTGTTGTCTGTATTGTCTTCTGAGAAAACTGCACCACCTGCTCTGTGCTATAATGACTCAGTAAGGAGCATTGGTTAAACACGTTAGATAAATCCGGTCCATTGCTCAGCTCTGACCCTATTTGTCTAATTGCAATCACTTTTCTTTCCGTCCTCTGTGGTTCTCAGAGGGCCTGCATAGACTTTGCCATCAGTGCCAAGCCCCTGACCCGGTACATGCCCCAGAACAGGCAAACCTTCCAGTATCGGCTTTGGCACTTTGTGGTCTCTCCGTCATTCGAGTACACGGTGCTGGCTATGATTGCTCTCAACACAGTGGTGCTCATGATGAAGGTAAATGTAACGGATCACTTTCATTTTGTCATGCTGTGCTACGGTACGGGAGTCTCCTTATCTCAGATTTAAGCCTAAAGTCCTTAAGGGAAGTTTGTGTATACGGATGTAAAAACAGACTGCACCGAGTAAGCTGAACTGACTGAACTGACCTCTGCTTTAAATACTCATTAGAGGCATTAGAGAAATGCCCGTTTTTTGCCTAAACTCTCCCCAAGTATTTATTTAGTATCTATTACATACCAAGCCTACCCACAGGTATTGATGGTCGAGCTTGCAGACAACAGACATAGTCTTTAGCTGCCCTCACTACCCCATAGTCACTACCGTAAACCTAGTGTCTCGCTCGCGTTCTTCCCTACCAAGGGTTTTACCTCTGTTACAAAGCAGGGCCGATGTAAACCCGTCTGCACATTTCCCTTGCTTGTCTCCAGTACTACTCTGCCCCGGCCGCGTACGACACGGTCCTGAAGCACTTCAACACGGCTTTCACTGTGCTCTTCTCCCTGGAGTGCATCCTGAAGATCATGGCCTTTGGCTTTGTGGTGAGCGAGCCGCCCATGCACCTCCATCCTCTACGTCACTAGGTGGAGAGCGCCTAGGCACCTTGTAAAGTCATTTTACACCGTTTTACCACAACCAAGTGGGGAAATCATTTCAGTCCTGTTTTGCAGAGTCATTTTATGTAACCTCCACGTCCTGGGATAAGTTTTTTTTTAGTAAAAATAAAGTTTATTACATTGCTGTCCAGACTTAGACAAGAGGGGCGTGTTCAATGTACAACCAATTAAAAGCAGTTGTTTCTGTGGTCTGCAGAACTACTTTCGAGACACCTGGAACATTTTCGACTTCATTACTGTTCTGGGCAGCATCACGGAAATAGTGGTGGATTTACAGGTAACATTCACAGTGGAATGCTAATTCCTTGCACTACATAAAATTCCTTGAGAAAAAGGAATGCTGGTATCCGTCAACCAAAATGACTCTCTGTTAACACGCCTGGTCTATGGCTCAGTCTGTGAACACCTTCAACATGAGCTTCCTGAAGCTCTTCCGGGCCGCCAGGCTGATCAAACTGCTGAGACAGGGCTACACCATCCGCATCCTGCTCTGGACCTTCGTGCAGTCCTTCAAGGTGAGGAGGCGTCTCTCCCCGCTGGTCGCAAAGCCTTGAGCTGCGTTTGCATGTGCCACTGGAAGCGTCTCTCCGCTGGTCACAAAGCCTTGGGCTGCGTTTGCATGTGCCACTGGAAGCGTCTCTCCGCTGGTCACAAAGCCTTGAGCTGCGTTTGCACGTGCCACTGGAAGCGTCTGATTTTGTGTGTTCTTTTCCCAGGCACTTCCCTACGTCTGTCTGCTCATAGCCATGCTCTTCTTCATCTACGCCATCATTGGTATGCAGGTAAAGAAGCCCCGTGGATTGTGGGGAAAGGGGTTAGGGGAAGACCTCTCTGGGCCTTGGGCCCCTGTACACTGGCAACAGTTTCAACTTTGGCCGAAAACATTGGCTCCGCGATTGAAGCAAGAGCGTATATGAACTGTGGCTGCACGTTAGGGCACTTTATAGACCAACCTGTCACTCGGTTAAGCTTTTTTTGTTAAATGCCCCTCTAAGGTGTTTGGGAACATCAAACTGAACGATGACAGTCACATCAACCAACACAACAACTTCAAGAGCTTCTTCAGTGCCCTAATGCTGTTGTTCAGGTGAGGTTTTTCACAGGTTTGTGCCTTTTCATCCTTTCTCCAGAATGACCTTGATACACATTGAGAATATGCTGTTAATTTCCATTAGGAGCTGTAATCTCGGTTACTGGATGCAGTGTTAGTTAATCACATTACATTATTACAATATAATGACTCCGTTTGCGAAGACATTTGGCCATTAATATTTGGTCCTGGCCTCCTTTGTACAAACTTAATATTATGTGTTTAGTGGAGTCTTGCTGCATGTGTGATTGCACTAGGCCTTGGACGTGTGAGAGTGTGCAATGATTTATTTGCTTGGCAGACACTCCGATCAGAAGTGGCTAACACAGCATATGATTTAATAGATTGCCCATTTAAATGGCAGGATGTTTACAATTCAGGTTGAGTTTCTTGGTCAAGGATTCAACTTTAGTTCCTTTCCTGAGAATGACATAGCAGCTGTCGAATTTAAACATAAAATATAACTAAGGCGTTTAAGTGAAAGAAGACTACAGACCTGTCAACCTTGAGAATTTAACCTGTAAACTTCTTGTTTCAAACGCATCTCAAATGTTCTATACAATCTGCTGTCCTCATAAACATCAGTAATGATCACCGTAAATAGGAGAGGTCAACGGATCCATAATAATTGTGTGAGCTGCTGATGTAATTTGTCGATTATGGTTGTATTTCCCTTGACTGACATGCTATCTGCGCCTGCAGAAGTGCCACAGGGGAATCTTGGCAGGAGATCATGTTGTCCTGTTTGGGGGGTCAGGAGTGTGAGCCAGACCCCTCCATCGCCCCACCTTTCATGTCCCCGGACCACGAGGGGGGCTGCGGCACCGACTTTGCCTATTTCTACTTTGTCTCCTTCATCTTTTTTAGCTCTTTTCTGGTGAGTCTGCAACAAACACACGCACGTGCATACGCACAGAACACGCCACAGAGCACACGCACACCGCCGCACACACACATGCATACGCACAGCACACGCCACAGAGCACACGCACACGCCACAGAGCACACGCACACCACCCGCCACAGAGCACACACACAGCACACGCACACACACGTGCATACGCACTGCACACGCCACAGAGCACACGCACACCCACCACAGCACACGCATGTGCATATGCACAGCACACGCACACCACAGCACACACACAGCATATGCGCAGCACAGGCACACTGATGCAGTTTTCACACAGGATGCAATAAAATGTTGTGGTTTACAATTTAGACAGTCTTTCCTATCTTTCCCTCTTACCTTTCTGCATTCTCCAGATGCTGAATCTGTTTGTGGCTGTGATCATGGACAACTTTGAGTATCTGACCAGAGACTCCTCCATCTTAGGCCCACACCACCTGGATGAGTTTGTGCGGATCTGGGGGGAGTATGACCGTGCCGCATGGTGAGAGAGAAGTCATGCTCTGGCAGAAGTCCCAATTACTGTTTACTGTTTACACACATATACATATACATATACATATACATATACATATACATATACATATACATATACCCATACATATACATATACATATACATACATATACATATACATATACATATATACACATATACATATACATATACATATACATATACATATACATATACCCATACATATACATATACATATACATACATATA
>JAOYSI010006789.1:0-12575 GCA_025775065.1 Hiodon alosoides | reverse complement strand
ACAAGGGGCTGGATTGCTTTTTAATTACTGATAGTTTTCAGCTGTTGTCTTGGCTTTCCATGCCTTTTTGCACCTCCTTTTCTTCATGTGTTCAATACTTTTTCCCTGTGTCATTTCACATTATTACACATAACTTAACTTAATATATTTACTGAGAAAAATGGTGACGTGTTCAATACTTATTTCACCCGCTGTAGCTGCGTGTCATTCGCATATCAATAAAAGCTGAACTTGTGCTTTTGGATGATATCACCAAGGGGTAGCATATACAAAGAGAATAGAAGGGGGCCCAACACCGAACCTTGTAGTACTGCATATCTAACCGGAAACAAATCAGATGAGTCTTCCCCAATTTTAACGAATTGAAATATATTTGTCAAATATGACCTCAACCAAGATAGAGCAGTCCCCTTAATGCCTACGTGGGTGTCAAGTCTTTTTAAGAGGATATGGTGATCTATAGTATCAAATGCAGCGCTTAAATAAAGCAATACTAGAACAGTAAATATCCGATGCCATTCGGATATCATTTACAACCCTAACGAGTGTCGTCTCAGTACTATGCCCTGTTCGAAAACTTGACTGAAATGTTTCTAGCATATTATTAGAATTTAGAAATTCCAATAACTGCTGGGCTACTACTTTCTCCAATATTTTAGACAAAAATGGCAAATTAGATACCAGCCTAAAGTTTTTAAGAACATATGGATCTAAATCTGGTTTCTTTAAACTTGGTTTAGTTACTGCTACTTTGAGAGACTCAGGGACAGACGTTACTGAGAAAATTTCTTTCACCAACTTCGTTGGTACTGGGTCAAGGAAACAAGTTGACAATTTTGATGAAGAGAAGTTCAATTTCACTAAGCTCAACCGGAGAAAAGTTATCAAAAGAAGTTCTGGAATTATTTTCCAATGGAGTTTCAGAGCAAACTTCTGAAGATGAGTAACTCGCTACGAAAAATTGTGGCAACACCACCACCACCACCACCACGACCAGACTCGCAAGGTTTTTGGCTGCTGGAGAAACCATCTGGAGTGGCCTGATTAAGGGCTATGTATTCCTCCGGTTATAGCCAGTTTTCAGACAAATTTAAGATATCAACGTTATTGTCCATTGTCCAGCTTCACTGACAAGACAGGCCTTTGAGTTTAAACATCTAATATTTAGTAAACCAATTCTTAATTTGTTTTCAGATTGTTTATTGTTAGGAGATACAGGATTACTACAGTGAATGTTGATTTTTATAATGTAGCGTTTTCGGAATGCTACTACCCTTCTGGGTTCAAACAAGGAGTCAGACACCGATTTCAACAGGAAGACGTGCTCTTCATTTACACACGTGCTTACGACCGCCTTAACAAAGGCAGAACTGGCAGTGAAAATAAGTTAAATAAATAGTTAAATAAATTTAACTCGATATCAGACACTCTGGCACACGGAAGACAACTTACTATGTTCGCTGGAGACTCTAGACGCACGCTTCTTACAACGGAGTCAATCACAAGCACCTTGTCAGTAGGCATGTTACTGCGTGGGGAGAATTTATTAGATAACCGAATTAGTTGCTGAAGTGTTACTTTACAACATTAGTGTTACATCGGGGAATTTCTGGAACTATGCTTCCTCCGAACCGTAACAAAATCTGGCTGCTCAGCATGAGTATTGACCCTAGGGGATAACCTTTATGATCCCCTATCTGGTGCCCCCGGGCAGAAACAAACGAGTCCTCTCTAATTTGATGAAGCCTCCGGATGCGTGATTCTAATTCGGCTATCTTCTCCGCCAGTTCTACGTTATCATTACATTTCCTTCAAACAAAGTCATTGTAACCGCTAATATTGACGGAGCTAAAAACATGTCGCACAGCAGAGTGAATTCTGAAGCCATGCTCAAATTTTTTTGACGGTGGTTCGGTCGACTGGTCCGGGGGATACAATCTGCTTCACTTCGATTTTAAATTTTAATTTTATGGAACAAACCACAACCACCATCAAAGGTTTAATTTTACTAAATATAAACCGCGGAATTATAGATTGTGCCAACGGACCTATAGCAACCTTTTTGTGCGAGGACTAAATTCTAAACGTTCCCACCACGAAGTGACGTGCACCATCTCACCAATGATACTCACCTGACCACAATCCTTCACCTTGACTTTAGATTTAATTTTTTTCGGCGACTACTGAACTTCTATTCCCTAAACACTTAAAATAGCTGTTGGCAAAAGTCAGAGACAACATGCCCAGTTCAATTATTTGGATGTGCACAGCTATAAAACTCTCACCTTACCCTTGTTTTTAGTCATATACCTTGCAAAATCCATATCAAATTTATGTGTATGTGTACAGGATTTCAACAAAGAAAATAAACACAAGACTGGCACGTTGGAGTGACAATTGCAAGGATTTTTTTAACCTAATCTGTTAAAACTCCTCACCTTGGGGATATGTAAGACTTGAAGATTTGAAATTTGATGCCTTACATAAGGTAAGTGAGAATGTAATGGAATATCAGCTTAATGGACTATACAAGCCACGGTTCCATGTACGGTTCCATGCCACGGTTCCATGTGCTTTTCCTGTTTATGCAGTTCCAATATAAACTTTCAAATAGCATTTTTGTTTTAGGACATAGACACATGAAAACAGCACCATTCAGTAGACAAGGATAGGGGGAAACATTCACAACCTTTCATTTTACTCCAATAGTGTTCACTCTCATTTGTAGCCTTAGGTTCTGTTGTCATCAGCAACACAAATCAGTTTAATATGGTACCCCAATTATTTTTTTAAATATATTTTTACTTTTTCTTTATTTATTTAATGTAAGCTTTCTTTTTTACACTGGGGCAATCTGTTCAACAGGTGACATGTGGCCTATGTTGAGCACTATTGCAGGTATTAATTTTGGGAAAAACATAACCCACATGGAACTTCAGAAGATTTTTGTTCATATTGGACATCCATATCTGCGTCATTAGGACCAGGGTGGGCTTGGAACATGTCATCTAAGCCACTTTATGGTCCATGGGATTGGGATGGTCTGCAGGCGTGTGATCAATGTCCCCCTCTCCATCCCTCTGTCAATGTGTCATGGTTTCAACAGGGTTGTCTTTTTCCCCCCGTAGCTTAACATGGAAACGTGTTCTAATTCCTCTTCTATTCGGAGGCCACACAATATTTAGCCATTTTCTCTAATGTATTGACATTAAACTGACGGGTATGACCACACCTCTGAAATCCAATGCGTCTTCTTTGCTATTTTGTCACTATGGACCTTTTCTTATAAATAAATCAAGCCCTCCACATTATTTTCAGGAAAGTGTCTCCATAGCAGTCCATGGTTCCATCATTCCATAACATTGTCAGAGCCATAACATTGGCCTTGGAATTTATAATGGTAGACTAAATAATAGCATACAGTCATTGAATATTTATGATAATGGTTATCTTTTTTATACCTAATCATTGCTCTGTCTGGGTCATATTGTTTTCATCACTAAATGGGAGCGAGAAAGTCTATTAGTGAGCGAGGTTTCATCTGTTCTGTGTGTGGGGCTCATGTTTGTAAAAGGAGAGGGCTGAATTAACAGTAACAGACAGCATGACTAATAACAAATTCAATGTACTGCTGAGAATAACAGTGAAAAGTCTCAACTGAGTGATGTCTTTAGAATATGGTAGAATTAACAATGTTTGTGCATGATGTAAAATGATTTAGGTAAAGAAATGTAGTTTGACCTGGTTCTTTGAGTTGTTAATGTTTAATTTATTCATTTGGTGAAACCAAACGTCACATTTGTAATAACATGAATTTTTACATAATTACAATAAAATACATTTAATTATTTTACTTGTGTAGTGTTTTTCTTAAAGCACTTCTTAGATTAACAAAGGTGGGATTTTTGGTCTATATTGGTTACTACTTATTTCCGCCCTTAAAGGTAATATCTAATAACAGCTATGCTGGGCACATTGTCTTTGTGTCCATTTTGATCGTTAAAAAAAATTGAGATCAAAATGCTACCTACGTCTCACAATCCAAGCTTAAAATGCGTTTGTCTCTCCAGACTGGGATGTGGGTCCGTCAGAAAAAAACTTAACAGTCTTTCAATTAATTTACCATTTCATTTTGTGGATTAATGCTCCAAGTTTGACTTTGAGCTTTCTGATTATTCTGTTTTAAAAACTTTCTCTATTTCCAAAAAGTGAGACAAAAAGGTGACAATAACTATGCTTCACCATTCCAGTGACATTAAATCCTTACGTTATGTTATGTATGCCAATTCCTTTCTCTAACACAAATCTCAACCCATTAAAATAACATAAAGCATGAGTAGATTAATTGACTGGTGTCCAATAATAGACTCACGTCATTAGGCTGCCATGGTCCCTTTCCCCAAGACTATAGTGGTCTCTCCATCCTCCTCCCAGCCCTGGAATATGAGATCCCTGGGATACCCCCCAACAACCATCCACCCATCCGTCCAATATCGATGTGCTTAGCTTCTAGTAATTTTAAATGGAGAGTCTTCGCAGTCTCTAATATTATTAATATTATATGCTATAATAATAGTATTATTATGCCATTATACTCACTACAATCACTACAGTATAACTGTCTCATTGTCCCCCTATTATACTGTGTTTGATAATTATCTCCTACCTATGGACTACACCTTGCGTTTCTCAACCATCTCTCGAGAACTAAATCCCTCTCCTTTATTAATGTATGAAAAGTAATCTCTAACTGCTATTTTATGGTTAAATCATCTTATGAATAACGAAATGAGATTGATTGGGACTAGGTTAGTTCACTAGCATAATAGCGCTTTCCAAAAACATTTGACTGCAATATAACTATTTTGAGAATCTTTACCTCTCAACCAGCTATAATCATGGGGATCCTACAACATATTGCATGATGTAATTTATAAACAGTCATGAAAATAGCAGAATAGGTTATGCAATGATGTATTAACAAACACAACATAAAAAATCCAATAAAGCAACATCAAGGCTCACACATATCATTTTTTCAAATCGGCATTGTGTGAGGCATTGAGGCAGGCCCTGTGTAACTTAGTCACATGAAGCCGAGTCCCAAACAGCTACAATGCTATACATGTCCTTTCTGAATGTAAATAACGTCTACTGTCTATACTTTAAATGTGGCAAATTTTAGACTTTGGTAACCCAACGTTGCTAATGTTTATTTTGTTCTTGGGTGACTTAAATGGGTTTTTTTTGTCACTGTTTTGTCACTTTTTGTCAGTGTTTTGGAAGACATGAGTTATTATTGCCATTAAATAACACACTCAGAGGCTGTACCAGATGTGATTGTTGCGTCATTTTTCTATACATTCTATTGCAATGATAATCACAGATATGTGTTGTTAAGCTGCAGGAACCGCTTTCGTAGGATCACATATATATGATGGTATGTGTTAACGCGTTAACATTGTGAGGCATCAAAATAGAAGAGCAGTCAGAACACATGTTTCCACATTGAGATCTGGAACTTCCCTAGACCCTAAAGAGAGGTACCCAAATGGTAACAACCGACCACAAAATCCTAATGTTTTATTTTGGCTGCTTCAGACAGGGTCAAAAATACTTACAGTCCACAAGATTCACCAGGTGGAGACTTATTATAGCTGGGTACTCATCCAGAGTGTCTTTCTGTCATTCAATAAACAAGGCATCAATGCCTACTTGATGGCAACCTACCAGACAGTCAAATAAAACTCAACCACCACAGAGTTTAGGAGATCAACTGTCATTCACCTTTGTTCTGTACACATAATCAAGACAGTCTATGGAGCTATTGTGAGCAGAACCGCAGTCAAGGGCTTGAAGAGGTCTGCCACCCAGTGTGTGGCACAACTGATCCGCATCTCTAAACAGTGCCATGTTCTTCAGGAACATGTGCCATGTGTTTTGGAACAAAGCCGACACAGAATGTGTGAAGAAGTCTTCAACAACTCACTGACTGCATTAGTAAAGGTCAACTTGAAACACACAGTTGATGAAAACCTCCCTCTAAAGGGTAACATCATATTTGCCAGGTAACCATTCACAAAAAAATTGTCTGTTGTACTTGAGGCATGTTAGAGAACCCTTTCACTGTGGAAAAAAAACATGCTCTGGATGACTATGAGGAAAAATGGGCCAAGAGAACAACGCGCTACAGAAAATAAAAGATAACGAAATACTTCCATTCACCACTAGTTGTGCCTACACCAAATCCTTTTGGTGTAGGCCCAACTAGTGGTGAATGGAAGTATTTAGTTATCTTTTATTTTTATTTTTAGGTTTAGGAGTGTAGCTCCCTCCAGTAGTAATCACGAGGCTTTTATTCCTTGAATGTAACCACTAACCCGTGAGAACCGGGTTGAAAGAGAAAATAAACAATACAATAAATGGGTATTTCTTCTCCCACATCTATACAAGTATTGAACTAACGCATTCTTTGCGCGTAAGAAGTTAGCTAAAATTTCCAAACATAGAAAAAACATAACCATACAGAAATTAACAGAAATTCAAACATGCCTCGTGGTCTGCTTACTACTTAAGAGGGGCTAAATTTTCTTGCTTCGTCCTTGTACCCAAGGTATGCGTGTTCACTTATAATTGGGGTAGCTCTGTTCGTGTCCGGCGCTTTAAAGACATTTGTTATACTCATACCGTGCGGAACACTGGAAGGGCAGAGATTCGTTCCGCCTCCAAGACCACTACAAATTATTCTGTATAGTAGGAACCGAAAATACCAAGGTGCCAAACTAAAAGTTGAATAGCCAATGTGAGGCAGTTACAAAGAGCATTAATAAAAACTTTTTTCTACAATAAATGTAATGGTTTTTGAGTATTATAATACAAAGATGACCACACAACGCTTTTCAGTATCTACAGAAGTATGAAATATTCCACAGAGCTTCATATTCGCAGCTGACTTCTAGCAATCCTCTGAGGCATCTAAATCCACAACTAGACAGTCGAAGCCCAGAAAAAAAAGGGACAGAGAGTGCCACCAAGGTAATGATGTAGTATGTAGCATTCACCCATATGCCTCAGTCTGGTCAGCAACAGCACACAGCATATCTCACATCACCAACAAACTGTCTTATCTGGTACAGATACAAATATGTGTCAGGGAACAGGCTGTATCACAACTGCTTGCAAAGCTACTAACACATCATTCAAAGGCTAGACAAGACAGGGCCCAAGTACATGTACTTGTATATATCGGGATATATTTTACTTAAATATTGCCCATCTATGAATTAAAATTCATATCGTATATATACAGTACGGCATATATAAGACCCATACAGTCAACAAATGTTCAGGAGCATCATTAATAAGACATTACTATTACATACAGGCGTTATGTATGATAAATCATCATTGCTTTGGGAGAGTCCGTGGTTTTAAGAAAGTGGGCTTTAATGACAGCTTTTAATCTACAGGTAACTGTAGACCATTAAACCGACACTCCTCTGCTGATATCCCACTACATTTGCAAAATACAAGCTGACCATGCTCCCAGCCACTCAAAGTGAAACAGTTATCTGATAAAAAATATTAGATTGACAATTTGCAGAGACTTAAGTACTGCGATAATACAAAAAAAGCTGTTACAAGTTGTGGGAGAAAATTATTAAGAAGCAAAGCATATGCCATATGTGGTTCATGAATAGTATAATTGATCATTAACTTTAAAATGTAACCAGCCAAATGTACTTAAACATGTAAGCTTCAGAAGCATGTAATGTTAGGTTAGATTAGAACGCAGATGCCCCCATTGTTGAACCAGACATATGCAATATAATCAAATGATGTAAGCAGTGTAATCAACAAATGACGCAAAGCTAAACAAGTGTAATAGACTGGGAAAGTCAGGGGTATGTAGTATAAATCCAATAAAGGATGCAAGGCAGGGTAGTTAATTATTTCTAACATCATTAGAAGCGTGAAGACAATGGTTTCATACATTGTGATAGTGGATGCTGACAGACAATGAGCAATAAAGAAATAATATTACAACTGATAACATGTGGAGCTGGAACGAGGCCAATTAGGGCCAGGAAAGAAATAATGGTGTATGAAGATACTAGGTTGGGATAGAGGGGGAGTCTTGGGATGGGCTCCACATTAGGAGGAGCTGAAAGACAGCACAAAAGAAAGATGTGTTTGAATGTAAGGCACATGGATTGCTGTGAAAGTTTCCTGCTTCTTTCCCAGACTCAATGGAGCCTGTTTCGTGTTTCTGTCCACTATTTAACACTTTCTCCACGGTCCCTTACTCACCGCTTCCACTTTTCCTGTGGTAACTCACGTTGCGAGGTCTTTGGCAGGCAAGTGTTTATAATACCGAGTGAAAATAATGAAAACAAAAAAGACAAGAGTGACAGTGGAATACTCAGATTTATACAGCCACCTCTTAAGACAGATAATACAAAAAGCTGTGTAGAAATTTTGCTGAAATAGTAGCATGAAAAAAAGAAGTAATTTGACGGGATATCATCCTCTGCTTACCCCCTTTTACAAAAATGTTATGTGTAACATTTAATTCGCTTTCGTCCGAGAGCTACTGAACCCCAAAAATTTAATATCAACCGTATACCGTGAAGTGTCAGCTGGCGCACAAAGCATTTGTTTATTGGTTTACTTAATGTATGTTAGTAGATTTTTATCTTATCATTAGCTCACTTAACCACTTCAATCGCGTACAATATACGTCATGAATTTGAAAGTAGGTGTTTTCTGTTTTTATGCATATCAGTTACCATCGACACATGAAAGGTCACTTCAGTTGCTTAAAAAAACAGCATATTTTCGTGTGCTACAGATTGAACATTTCAAGTTAAATTGTTGGTAAGTTACAAGCTAACTATTTCAGTCATTTTGGTTTATTTGGTTCTTAGCCTGTCGATATAGCAAGTATCAATCAACTAGCCTCCATATCCAGTTAGATTAATTATTGCATCCAGTGTGTTACTGATTATTTTATATGGCGACAAACGCTTGTTAAATTAGAGAGGCAAAGAGAGGCTCGTCAGACGTTTTGAGTTTGCAATCGAGCTGAGTGTATTCAGTCAAATTGTGAAGAAAACCAATTACTTAACGAATATTCTTCTGAATTCTGAACCTCTTTTTGCCGCGGCATTCTGTAACCTGTCAGTTAAGGAAGAAAATTACCCAATTTTTAGATGCATTTACTTAATACGGTATCCACTACTCTGTAGAAAGCTGTAACCCTTTGATAATTTCAGAACCAAAGAGTATTGCTCGACTAGTAACGGATCAAGTCACTGAAGACTAAAACTTTAAATCCCTAATGTATAAACAATGCCATTTGATTTAACCTATTGTTTTAAGTAAGTTATTTATTTATTTATTTTTGACTGCTTATGCTTGTCAACGACAAACATCATTTTCAGTGTTTTCCTATTTCGTATTACTGTTATTCAAGTCTATATAGAACTCTATGTCTTAGACTTGATTTTCATTACAATATCGGTATTGGTATTGGTATAACTGAAGTTATTTGAAAGAATATTAAGAGAATTACCCCAAAAAGTTTTGAAGAATTTCATGGAATTTCATGCCAGAAGTCGCTAGGAAGTTGAAAATCCACACACACACACCAAAATTCGTATTAATAATAATAATAATAATAATAATAATAATATTATTATTATTATATAACGTTATACTGTCTACGTTTCTACGTTAGTGCCAGGCTTATAACACATGCAGCAATTTACCCCCCCCCCCCCACCAGGTGTTTGTTCTTTGGAAACATTTCCCAAAATTAAAAAATGTTGAATACATGCAACGTAAATACAAATTTCAATATATTTTCTTTTCTTGTATTACCAAAAATGTAAATGGCTCAAACCAACACAGAAAACAACAACTTTGGATTCTGTTGTCAGTGCACAGTATGGCCAGCAAATACATGAAAAAATATGTTTTTCAAAATAGTGGGGATATATTAGCACACAGTACGGCAAAAATAAGAACTAGCCATTTCAAAACGACGAGCAGGGTAATAGTTAAGAAAAAAAGTAATAGTTAAAAATAGTTGTAGCTTGGTGGGGGCTGTCGTAACTCCTTGGCTTCACAGAATATGTTGTTGTCATCTCCTTGGGTCAAACAAAGTAAGTAAGACAGGGACATGTCCATATAGAGTATAATATTTTTTTTCTTAAATTAGTCTAAAACAACCATATACAAATACAAATACAAATTACATATACAAATCATGATGCACAGGTTAGTTTTTCCAATATGCAATGAAATCTGAATTCAGAAACGACATATTATATATCAACAGACAGCTTAGAATCTGTAGATTTAGAAAATGGCTAAAAGTTTGAAAATTATTTTCAAATAATATTGATTATATCTGGTCTATATCTGGAAAATGCGCTCCTGATGTTACTGATAAATAAATAAATAAAATAGTTGGGTAATTTTTGAGTTACGACATCTCACTCAGACTATAATTGTATCACTTTCTGTGTATGGTAAATGCTTGTGCATTTATAGAAGTAATCATATAGATGCAACATTTAAGTCTGAATCAAGTCCTGTATAAATCAACCAATTAGAAAAGGTTTGTGGTGAACATTTTCATTGGGGAATTAAGCCCAGAAGTGTTGTTTAAAAAAAATAAAATGTTTTTTCATAATTATTTAAAACAAACTTATGGTTACTGAGCGTATAATGAAACTTAAAACTCTGATAGACAAAAATAGGAAGTGGAACCACCTGCTTCAATCTTCTTACTTCGATTTACATCTGTTTCCTGTTTTCACAAGCAATATTCAGTATCTGACAAAGTTTCTGAGAAATGTGTGCTCTAACATGGAAAACAAACAGATACCATTAGTTTATTTCTAGTATTTTGACCTAAAGTGCACAATGTACCTGTTTGTTGTAATTTTTTTAACAGACGATGACTCTAAAGAAATTTAATTTTTGTATTTTGTGATGGCATAAATGATTTATTTCGGTAAAAGCTGAATACTATGGAGAGTGCTTGTATAGTATACAGTTGTGCTCAAAAGTTTGCATACCCTTTGAGAATTGGTAATACATGTACCATTTTTAAAAAAAACATTAGTGAGCTGGCAAAACGCATTTCTTTTATTTCTTATGGGATTCATATTCAACTGTAGGTTATAACAGTCAGAAAACAAAACATCGCAACAAAGAAAAAACTGAAATGACCCCTGTTTAAAAGTCTGTATACCCTTAGTTCTTAATACTGTGTATTGCCCCCTTTAGCATCAATGGCAGCGTGCAGTCTTTTGTAATAGTTTTCTATGAGGCCCCAAATTCTTACAGGTGGTATAGCTGCCCATTCGTCTTGGCAAAATGCCTCCAGGTCATGCAAAGTCTTTGGTAAGAAAGCAAGAGGCAGTTCAATCTGTGTTCAGAAACACAGATACTGTTCAAAAACGCGCTAAAAAGTGCGTATTAGCCTCTGCATGGCCTTGTTATACAGGGTGTAGTGGCACAATAGGGAAAAAGTTGTCCATGTCATTATCTTTGATAAATGGTCAAATGCTAACTCTTGTTTCTTTCTTTAGAAATGGTTTGCCAATGCTGCATAAATTTCACCAAATACTTCCTGTTCCTATTCAACCTGCTGTTCTTTGTAAGTCATCAAACAGTGTAAATGTTTGTATCAAGGGAATTGTGTGTGTGTGTGTGTGTACGTGTACGTGTAATTTTAATTTTTTTGAACACTTAATTTAGCAAGTATAGCATTAAATATAGTTGTAACCTTGACAATGTTAAGGTTGATGCTTGGAGTTTTCAAGGTTAATTTCCTATTTTCCTCAGTTTCTAGGGCTACTCCTGCTCTCTGTTGGGTTGTGGATTGTTGTTGATAAGACGAGCATTCTCAGTAAGTTTTATACATTTTCCACTTAACAAAAGTTTTGTTAGCTGTATGATACCTGGCTCCCAATATTAAACTTTGAAAGATCTTTTAAAGATTGAAAATGCTATTAAAATTTAACATTTTTAGATATTAATATGAAATACATGCAAAAACAAGATATCCGATATATATATCAATAAATTATTAGAGCGAAAAGTAGGATTAATCCATTTCTTACTTGTCACTGAAATATTTTTTTTTGAGAGGCGGTGCAATTGGTGAGAGTTCTTAAGCATTTTTAAAGAACTGTGTAAGCCAAATTTGGATACATATTTAAGTATATTCTAACAGTAGCATGAAATTAAATTTAGGCTGGGGCCAAATCAAAACTTTGGCAACCTGCTAATCACACTTTACCTAACCATTTATGTGGTTTTTTTTCTTTCTTCTTATTTCTTAGTCCCTCAAGTATGTATATGAGGATATATTTGCTTATTCTCAAGAGGTGCAGTGAAGTGGTGGGGATGACACACCTGCTGTCTAAGTATTTTGGCATGCGATGAGCTTTAAAATGGGCAACTTTTTTTTACCAGTCACAATATGTTTGCTTTTATCAGTTTATATATACACACACACACACACACACACACACACAGTGAGTGTGTGTGTGTGTGTG
>JAOYSI010006788.1:0-12575 GCA_025775065.1 Hiodon alosoides | reverse complement strand
GAAACCTTGAGAGGAACCAGGCTTAGAGGGGGAGCCCATCCTCTGCTGGCCGGCACTGGGAGTTAAATTAAGTAATTGCTTCATTCAGTAATCAACAGTCAGTTATCTGTGCATCCAGGCAGCTTTGATATGCCCAAGTAAGAACTAACTAACTAACACAAAAGTGGGTGGATCGAACTGCACCTGAGAAAACAATGACCCTTTTAATTTCACATTGTGACCCGGTGGACCTGGAGCCACAGAGGGTCTAACCCAGAACCTAAACCCATAGGCATGGAACTCCCTCACCCAGGAGGACAGGGGCAGAACTCCCTCATCCAGGGGGACAGGGGCAGAACTTTTGATCCTTTTGTGCATGGAAACACAGATGGTTGGGTCCATGCTCCGACCAGGGGAAGGGGTTCATGCATGAGCCATGATGCCTCATGCTGCCAGCTGGCTCTGGTTGAACACAGAATGGACTGATTTCCTACAACTTTCCTACAACTTTCTTACAATGTTCCCTATTCAGCTGATAACGTGGATACCATCAGTGTTCCCCTTCAGAAAGTCGGTCAATTCAGAGCGGAGAAAAAGCATTTGGCATTATTATTACAAGAGTGTTATTACAAAAGTGTTATTACACAAGTGTTATTACACAAGAGTGTAATAGAGTGTATTACCTCATCAGAGTGCAGAATTGAGTGGCCAGACCAGCTAACTCCAGCCGCTTATAAATGCAGCAACTCTAAAGCCTGAATTATTTTTATATAATAATTAATGATACACAATTATAATTTTAAAAAGCATAATAATCAAAAACAGAATGAAGAGCTTAACTGAAACACAGATGAGTCAAAAATTCATACCCTGAAGAAAGAGAAACTGCTCAAGCAACTAGACTGGAATGTCTGGAAACACAGGAGGCAGCTTTGGTTTGTCAGGTCTGTATTAGGGTGCGTGCCGACAGAAGTGTTGGGCGTGTCAGTCTGGAACTCCTAAGTGTCTGAGATTTACATGTCCCTCCTCACGTCTCTTTTCTCACATTCACTAGGGGAGAAAACAGCGCCCTATGACGAGGAGCACAGGCATCATGTTCACAAATAGTGGAAGGGGTTGGGGTGGAGACAGAGCTGTCTGGGTGGTGTGGGTTTTGGGAGTGAGGGGGTAGAGACAGGGTCCTCTGAGGGGTGTAGGTTTTAGGAGTGAGGGGTGGAGACAGCGCCCCCGAGGGGTGTGGGTTTTGGGAGTGAGCAACGTGGCTTTGGAGTGAAACAGGTTAAAGGAAGAGGAGATCATCCCCCCCTCTGGAATGGGCTCAGGTACCACCACCCACTTATACAGCTGCACACTGGAGTAACCCTGGAGATTACTGGAGTAACTCTGGTTAAGTACCTTGCTCAACTGCAGTGCAGTGGTTTGTACCAGCAACCTTCGGCTTTTAGCGCTTGGCCTGGCAGCTTTTGGGCTTTATGTGGTTACAGGGTCACAGATTACCAGCACCTGTTTTTCACTGCTACACTTCACCAGGAACACACAGATCAGTAAAAGTGCCGCTGAGACTGTCATTTTGTGTATAGTATAACAGGCTGTAAGGTTATTTAGGTCCCACCCCCCAGCCCAACACCAATGTTTTTCCTCTGGCAGTATGCCTGGTCGGCTGCCGTGGTATCCAGCAGCACCACAAACATGTAATCAGAGGTGTCGTGGGGAAGCACAGCGGCTGTGTATGCTGGTTTTTTCACTGGTTCTCTAGCTGTGTTATAGCTGTGTTCTCTTGCTGGGTTGCACCTGGTTTCCTCTCCGTGTTCCCTCGCTATGTTAAGCCTAGTTCTCTCTCTATTTTACACCTGGTTCCCTGACTGTGTTATGAGTTACGCCGGGTTCCCTTGCAGTGTTATACAGGGTTACCTTGCTGTGTTACACCTGGTTCCGTTGCTGTGCTACTCCCAATTCTCTCACTGTGTTACACCTGGTTCATTTGCTGTGTTACGCCTGGTTCCCTCGCTGTGTAATGCCTGGTTTTCTCACTGTGTAACGCTTGGTTCCCTTTCTGGTAGTTTTTGTTTCACCATGGACAACTTCATGTTTGCACGGGTGTTCAGTAAAAATATAACTGCAGTGAGCAGGCAGCGGTTAATCCCTCTGCCTGTGCGAGTGATAAGAGGCATCGCCTACCCGGCTTCCTTTCTCAGGGTTACACTGGCACCTCCCACTGCAGTCCCGTCCTGAACAGGGCTCCTGAAACTTCATACCCTGGAGAGAGAGAGAGAGAGAGAGAGAGAGAGAGAGAAACGTTGTTAACGAACCTGACAAGCTTCCCAACACAGAGATACCACCAGCCACAGACACACACACACTGACACAGAAGCTCACAGACACAGACATACACACACACACACACACACACACAGATGCCCACAGACGGACACAGTCTCACGCAGACACCGACGCCCATAGACACAGACACACACAGACACGGATGCCCACAGACGGACACAGTCTCACGCAGACACCGACGCCCATAGACACAGACACACAAAGACACAGATGCCCACAGACGGACACAGTCTCACGCAGACACCGACGCCCATAGACACAGACACACACAAACACAGATGCCCACAGATGCACACAGTCTCACGCAGACACCGACGCCCATAGACACAGACACACACAAACACAGATGCCCACAGACACAGACCACACTGACACCTGTGAGAAGGTCTGAGACATATAAAGGTTGAGGGCTGTGGGGACTAATTAATATTAATGAACAGGATTACTTTAATTCCCAGAAAATCAGCTGACGCTACACCCCAACCAGGCCACTGTGATTAGCAGCCTGTGGTTATCTACCCGCTGGGGTCACTAGTGCAGAATAACTGTCCGTTCTCTGACACAGGCTGAAAATAACCCTTCTGTCCCCCAGACACTGGACACACCCTTCTCTTTGCTAACCTTTAGTAACAGCATAAAATCAAAATGTGTGATAGCTTGATCTATATATATTCACTCATTTGTCCATTTGTATTAAGGTCCAGATGAATCCAACCAATCGCTGTTTATTCACCCAGTACTCCAACCAATCAATGTTTCTCCTCCGAGTAATCCAACTACTTGTTGTTTCTCCACTCAATAATCCAACCCTGCACCCTTGAGGTTTAACTGAACGGCAAGGTGTTAAATAACAGCGTCATGGGTCCGCTGCAGTTTGGTCTGTGCTCTGATGTCAATCCCAGTAGACACCGGTACAGTTGGGGTCTCTGCTCCAGGTGGGCTGAGTAGAAAGCCTTAACTTCAGGTTTGCCACATAGACAAAAGTACCCTTAATATCGGCCTGAGCACTGCCCAACTTGCCTTGTCTCTATCCCCTCCAGACGCATTGTCTGCAATGCTTTGTCAAAGGTCATCTCTGCAGTGCTGGCACAAATCACCCCCTCTGGTCGCGCCTCATCATTTTTGGCACAAAATGGTGTAGTAAGAAAATCCAAACGTGCACACACATACAGAATCACACATTCTGGTGACTGATTTAGGTACCTCCTCCCCTCCCCTTTATTGTATCATGCAAACTTGAGGGTGGTTTTTCTGCTGATGCATACTTGAAACCTGAGAAAAGAGAACAATTTTCTCCATAGTATTTACACCATCTAAACTGAACCTGGCTAGCCAATATGCACGTCAAATGCTATGCGTGCTTTAACTATGGTGATGTGGTCAACGGATAAATGTCACATGACACTTGGAGCTAGTTTTCTCAGGGATTATCTTGAAGATTAACTGGAGAGAGTGAGAAAGAAGAAAATAGAGAAGACTGGAGTGCTGGCCCCTCTGATCTCCACATGCCTCCTAATCGAGGTGATGGGAGCGGGGCACCATCATGGGTCAAGAGACAGGGCGGAGAAACACGGCAACTGACTGGCCTAAACCTAGTGATCTCTGCAGCCCAGATCTGACTGGCCTTACCCTAGTGATCCCCCACATCCTGGAGTTTCTGACTGGCCTTACCCTAGTGATCCCCCACATCCTGGAGTTTCTGACTGGCCTTACCCTAGTGATCCCCCACATCCTGGAGTTTCTGACTGGCCTTACCCTAGTGATCCCCCACAGCCCGGAGTTTCTGACTGGCCTAAACCTAGTGGGGGGGGGGGTATTGCGTGACCAGATGAAAAGGCTCCTATTAGGCTACTTAAACTTTTCTCACAAATTCTATACATCATCCAGATCTCTGTAAGACAGACGCTTGCTTGTTAAATGACAAAAGCTTTTAATCTGTGAAGCCACACCTTGGATTTCCTCCTTTGGAGAAAGCCATGAGAAGCTGCTCCTCATCAGACAAAAGAAGAACTGTGTAAGGAGGGACGCTTTCCCTGCAGGCCTGGAGCAAGATTTATTTATACATTGAGGGGTATTTCTCCCTGTTTTAATGGCACAGAACTACCTGAAGCAAACCCCTACATCGCTCCTCACCCTCTACCCCCATCTTTCTAACAGTTTTACAAACAAATCATTTCATTCTGATTGGACTGAATAGAATGGAGATGCATGGCACAGCCACAGGCAGGTGTGCTTAACAAAGCTTCAAGTCTGGACCGGGACCTTCTACTGCTAGAGGATAATCCTTCACCCACTGTTTGCTATTTACCACTGCAAAGTGACACAAACCTGCTTTACTGGACACACCCTGTTTTCATGACACACTTTACATTCACCAGTCACACTGTGCTTTCATGACACACTGTACATTCACAGGACACACCCTGCTGTCATGGTACACGACATTCTCGTGTCGTAGTGGCTGTAGTGGGGGATGCCTCACATGTAGACTGGCTGTAGTGGGAGATGCCTCACATGTAGACTGGCTGTAGTGGGGGATGCCCCACATGTAGACTGGCTGTAGTGGAGGATGCCCCACATGTAGACTGGCTGTAGTGGGGGATGCCTCACATGTAGACTGGCTGTAGTGGGGGATGCCCCACATGTAGACTGGCTGTAGTGGGGGATGCCCCACATGTAGACTGGCTGTAGTGGAGGATGCCCCACATGTAGACAGGCTGTAGAAATCTGCTCAGGTCAGCCCTTCTCCTGGCAGAGAGAAACATGCTTGGGGCTAGTCCATCACAAACACACCCTACCAATTCCAATCCCTACCCACATTCCAAACTGCCAGTGAAACCACCGGCACAAAAGCCACACGCCGACACAGCTGGCCAGCCCTCTTAGAAAGACAGTACAGACCTTTAGATGCAAAACTGAAAATAGAACATAGACCAGAGCTGTTTAATATGGAACCACTTATCAGTACACAGAAGTAAAAAAAGACTTAAAAAGGTCTGCTACAAGACATCCACTTAGTCCCAACAGGTCAGTACACACACACACACACACACACACACACAGATATACACATACTCAAGCTCAAGGAATCATACGAGAAGCTCTGTAGTACCTCATAAGCTGGATGTTTATGAACCCTGTGAGAAAAGTTACCCCACTGCCACATCCCTCACTGTCACAGAAACAATGAGCCCTTTCAGATAAACTCCTTCAGGACCACAGCCCAGTCTAAACTGCCTTCTGACATCCCATTTCTAAAGTACTCTTCTTCTTTCTCACACAAACTGAACAACAGAGTAAAAACAGAGTGACGTACACGTCATTAAGTCTGAGATCACCTCAAGGAGGGAGACCTGTCTAATAAAACATGCCCAAACCTCTGAATGGAGAACAGAAACGAGAAAAAAATCTTTTTAAACATGGGGGACAAAACCCAAACAAAAGCTCCGTTTGAAGTCACATGTTATTCCTGCAAAGTTCTCCCAATTCTCAACATTCTCAGTTCTATTGATGTCCATGTCTATTTGCGGTTTGCAGAGATGGGTTTAAACAGCATCCTAACAAAGGAAAATGGGCTTGGTGCAGAATGCTGGTGCTTGCTTAATTATGATAAATGAGATAAATTAAAGAAGACAAGACACGACAGGCCCTTTGCCACTCATCCACTTCCTCGCACCCAATAAGGTGGTCCTGCCTCACTGTCTTGACTGGAGGTACAAAACAGGAGGAAAACTGCATTATGATGAATTAATAATTTACATTGTATTTAAAAAAAGACAATGTTTCAAAACTAGTTGCAGTATTTATACAGAATCAGCTAAAAATCTTTTCTGATTTGTATAAGTGTATACACTTCGATAATTTCTTCTATTTTGTAATGAATATTTTCATAAACAGGCAAATTGTACTCCGCCCCATGTTTCCCAGTTCCGCCCCTGAAGAACCCTGAATGAGGCAATGTTCAGTAGTGCCTGAATTGGTTCTATCCCAACACGGAACCTCAGAAATGAACGGTCTTGAAGAACCAATGACAAGTTGTTGTTCTAAAAAATAAACTGAACTCAGGCTTCAACTCAACATGGACCCCTAAATTGCCATTATAAAATTCCAATGGTTGGGCTAGCGATCCGGATAATTACATCACCTTATAGTGTTTACTCAATCTAGCCAAGTGTGAAAATGTCTGCCACAACAGTGTTAGTCTAGACAGTCTCATAACTGTAGACAATGGCCAACATTTCTCCTTTCATCAAAAATATAATCACACACCATATGCTCTCTGGCTCATAAGTATGTTTAATACTCCAAGTGCATAATTTTAATTAATAGCAAATAGTAGTAGTAGTATGTCTTGTTTTACTATTAAAACATTTTTTTTTGACATGGTAAGCAAAGACATCCATTCAGCAGGAAAGAAGATGCTTGGGAACAACCCTGAAGGAGACTCGACCAATCTTTAGCTGACAGACCTTCAGTGCTGGCTCCTCCCACAGCCAAGGTCCAGGTGTGCAGTGTCATACATGGTCACAAATCAAAGCGGCCCGTAAAGCGGGGTCAAACAAGATCACGCTGAAGAAGCACAGGAAGTCTGTGATCCCAAACCAGGTGTCCATGCCACGCTCTGAGGTCTGGTTTCCTTCCAATGTGAAAGCACTAGAAAACCACCTGATATGATAAGACGTTCCCTGCGCTGTACCTCTGCCCTGGCATTTTAAAGGCTCACTTAAAAAATTATAATTTCAGAAATATGATCGAACTCTGAGTGAATACCTGAACTACACTAAACTAATGTTTACACCATCAGGCTACAGACTCAACTCTGACGTTAGCATCGCATCATATTACCAACATTCAAATATCATTGGTTTATAGTCATGGAGCGTGCTGGCTCAGCTGGCTTGGCCTGGTTTTCCTGATATGCTGGACGATTGGAGCGTGCTGGATCAGCAGGGTTATCCCGAGGTCCTGGGTGAGTGGATTGTGCTGGCTCGACTGCCTTGGCCGGTTGGAGCGTGCTGGCTCGGCTGCCTTGGCCTGGTGGAGCGTGCTAGCTCGGCTGGCTCAGCCTGGTGAATTGTGCTGTCCCGACTGCCTTGGCCTGGTGGAGCGTGCTGGCTCGGCCTGGTGAAGCATGCTGGCTTGACTGCCTTGGCCTGGTGGAGCGTGCTGGCTCGGCTGCCTTAGCCTGGTGTAGCGTACTGGCTCGACTGCCTTGGTCTGGTGGAGCGTGCTGGCTCGGCTGCCTTGGCCTGGTGGAGCGTGCTGGCTCGGCTGGCTCGGCCTGGTAGAGCGTGCTGGCTCGACTGCCTTGGCCTCGTGGAGCGTGCTGGCTTGACTGCCTTGGCCTGGTGGAGCGTGCTGGCTCGGCTGGCTCGGCCTGGTGAAGCATGATGGCTCGACTGCCCACAACAGGTGGACTAGGCCTCTATTTCATGTGTCACTCAGCGATCCAGCCAGAAAGAGAGGCAGCTTGAACACACAGAACAGAATATTGCGACAAGAGGTTTCTTGGAGGGCCATGTGTCAGTGGACTCTCGAAGGACAATGAGTCAGTTGACTCTCGAAGGACCATGTGTCAGTCGACACTCAAAGGACAATGCGTCAGTTGACTCTCAAAGGACAATGTGTCAGTCGACTCTTGGTGGACAGTGTGTGAGTCGAGTCTCGAAGGGCTATGGGTCAGTGGACTGCATTCAAAGATACATTCCCAGTTATTCAGAACAGATAGACTCAAACATGTCTGCATAAAGCCTGGAACACGAACAAAACCTTATTGAGGGGTGAGAAGGGATGACAGTTATCTGACAGAGGTACTTCTGCATGGCAGGTAGGTATTTGATCCTGAGGGGAGATTTTTCCAGCTCTGTGTCTAGAGCTAGAGGCCGAGCTAGAACTAGGATATCTTAGGGATGAAGCCCTGATCTGGAGATGAAAGACAAGCAGTCCTATAACCCCTACAGCCCCACGCTCTCATATACACACATCAAGAGAGAGAAAGACACACATACACATCAAGAAAGAGAGAGACACACACACACACACATACACATCAAGAAAGAGAGAGACAAATACACACACACACACACACACATACACATCAAGAAAGAGAAAAACACACACACACACACACACACACACAAACACACAAATCAAGCGAAAGACACACACACACACACATACATATATACACACACAAAGAGAAAGACACACACACACACACACACACACACACAAACACACACAAACCCCTGCTACCTCTCTCATATACACACATGGAGAGAAAAAGACCTCCACACACACAAAACCCTACACACACACACACACACACTAAAACCCACACACATACAAACGCACACACAAAGTCTGTTTTTTGGAAGACATCACCTTAAAGAGAATATAAAACACCAAACTTCTAATTTTTGATCGAGAAACAATAATAGGAGTAGGAAAGTAGGAAATGTAACCAACTGTAATTTAATTAATTAGGTCTACCTGGAACTTTAAATATTGACTGTTACTCAGGTGAAAATACCTGAGTGTCACTTAAACTAACTGTGGCAGGAATCTACCTGTTCCTTAGATCAACCAGAACCCTCCCCCTACCCCCGCTCTGTGTTGCCACGCTAGGTGACCCCTCCTCACACACATTCCAGAGAGATCAGATAGGGCATGCCCAAGGCAACTCAGCCAATCCCAGATATATCATTAACTGGATTAGCTATTACAGCCCCCCCTCCCCAACCCCATGCCCCCTAGCAACAGTCAGAATACTCTGGGGAGTGGGGGAGGGCACAAAGCCAGCCCTCTTTTGGAACAGGGGGCGATCTTAATGATGCTTCACTTATTCAAACTGAGTGAAAATCCCTATCTGCCTCTCATGTTTCCAGCTCTGCCAGTCAGGCTGGAGCGGGATTGTTTTTTAAGAAACCTTTACTAATACTTTAGCGTGGTTTAGTAAGAACTAAATTAAATCTATAGAGGAAAAATTACATTAAAAGGTGTAACCAGGTAAAGAGATGGTGACTGTGTGCATGCGTGCGTTCTTGTGTGCAAAGTGTCTCCAATAAAAACTATGCTAACAATAGCCGTCTTAACTCCTCACATTATTGGGTAGGTCCCTTCCAGTCTTAGTTATGTGACTCTGAAATGACCCCACAGTCATTGAGAGGAACACGTGGTAGCGGGGCTCCATGAGATCTGCCTCATTTATTCTGGAATGTTCTACGACCAAACCGTCCAACAAGACCAAATAGTTAAATGTTGGGAAAGAAGAGCAGTTAGCAGGTCAGGGTGAGTTTTCCCCACTAAACAAAAGGCACTGTGGAGGAAGGGGGAGTTTATGACCCTGTGGGGTGCAAAGCCATGACCTTTGACCTTTCTTGGCAGCTGTGTGGCAGTCCCCGGGGCCAGAGAGACGTGAACTCCCGAGTCGATACTGGGCAACAGAAAAGACTCACTGCAGGAGGTGAACCCGCCCTCTTTAACATGATAACTGAATCTTTTCCAAGGCTCCAGGGGAAAAAAACATAGCATTACAAAGCCTTCCACAGGGGGCTTCTGTCAGAGTACCAGATATACTGCTATACATTATTGATATAGCTATTTAGTCTGTTCCATGTGACTTTCTTCAAATCTCCACTCTGATCCACTCAAACACCAGGCCAACCACAGAAACCTACAATTCCCCATGGGTTTGGACCCTGTTCAGTTCTGCAGTGCAGTGGCACTTCCAGCCTGTCCTGGGTGGGAGAACAAGGACTGGTGCCCAGGAGAGGGTTCCCCACTGCCCAAAGTCATACACTGTGGGCACCCCTGTAACAGTACATCATTCCAAAGCAACACTTTGCACTCCCACACTCTTTGCACAACACCTCTAACAAGAACTTCATTAACTATGAAAAACAGAAAGTCTCAGATCACTCGTTTCGTGTTTGCGTCCTTCACCTAACAGGAGTTGATTACTAAAAAAATCTTCCCTGATGTCCGCGCAGGGACACCACACTGGCCAGCGAGGCAGCTAGGATTCAGGGCTAAACCGTTAAGATAGAAGGCCCACAAGCACAGCGGCCCACGCTCTTAGACAAAGAGAACAGCAGGAGTGCTGTGGGGAAGCATTTAAAAATGAAGTGGAAAAAGTGGGGAAAAGCTAAATACAAAAAGACGGTACAAACAAAAGGAGGAAACAGCTGAAATTTAGCAAATTACTAGGGCACCTCTTCAAAGAACTCAGAAAGGTTAGCGTAGTTAATTAAATTAATGTATCACTTATATAAGGAAAAAATTATCAGTAAAACAAATGTGAAATACAGACAGCACGCAAGCTAATTTAGTGCTAATGTGTGCGGTATTGTGATCTACGTTGGAGCGATAGCATTTGTTACCTTTTTTAAAGATAACATCGCTAGTTTCATTTTTAAATCAAAAGCACAGAGAAATATTTTTTTCATTAAAAAAGCATAGCACCACTCACTCACAGTTCTTCTCACAGCGCCTGTCACTCACAGCGCCTCTCACAGCTGGAATTCCGGGAACTGTGTATATCACAGGACCTCTCACTCACAGCACCTCTCACAGCTGGAATTCCGGGAGGTATATCACAGGACCGGGCTGATAAAATTCTAGGGACTTTAATTAGTTACGACAAACCGTCATAGTCCCTCTTTCCACGGTGCAAAGACCACGGGAACAATTGACTTCACAACACTTTGTGTGTTAGTGTGTTTCTGACAAAAGCCTGCGCCACACAGCTCTTAGGTGTACGCAATGCTAAGCAGAAAAAATGGCTGCTACAATTACATCTGGATAAATCAAGCTGAAAATGAAAAGGGGGGATGGAAACCGCTATCTGGCTGAAAACCATGAGACATCAGGCCAAGTTTTGCATGAGAGTAGCCTTTCCATCAACACAAAATGTAAAGTTGTGTTACAGGACCACTCTGGGGCCACCCACTGTGTTTATACTGCTCTCATCACAGTTATAAAACAAAGGAAGCCGACTGTACCCCAAAGTCACTCTGGTCTTCCCTTTGTAAACTATTTTACACTTTATTCATTCACACAGCTGGATATTTACAGTGCAGGTTCAGTACAGAGTCCCTCCTTGGATCTTAATCTGCCAATCAAATGGATTCCAGCTGCACTGCAGACTGACCTGACTCCCTGTCTACCCTGTATGCAGACTGACCTGACTCCCTGTCTACCCTGTATGCAGACTGACCTGACTCCCTGTCTACCCTGTATTCAGACTGACCTGACTCCCTGTCTACCCTGTATGCAGACTGATAACGGGCCCTCCTGTGCACAGCAGTGGCACCCAGCTGGTATTGCGCCGCCCTGCTGAATCGGGAGGGAACCAGCAGGGCTTCTCTGAGCTTCTCCTTGCAGGAGAGCTTGTGAGCTTGCAGCCTGGGACGTGCCTCTGCCTAAATCAGCACTGAACCTCTCTACACAATCGGCCTGTGTAGCCTACAGTCTTAGAAAAGATGCACAACAGCCAATTACAAACTGGGGAGAAACTGTAAAAACAGAGGGCCGTTTCAAATTCACTAAATGAATTGAAAATAATGAAAATAATAATGATAAGAGTAGTAGGATGTAAAGATCGGCCCTGATCTGTGGTGGAAATGATGAATGAACTGCGAGGTAACAGACATACAGGTAGGGAGTGAGGAGTGATAGGGGATGGAGTGAGGAGTGACAGAGTGATGGAGGGAGGAGTGATGAGTGAGGGGAGAAGAAGTGAGGAGTGATGGAGTGATGGAGTGAGGAGTGATGGAGTGAGGGGTGAAGAAGTGAGGAGTGATGGAGAGCGGAGGGAGGAGTGATGGCCAGAGATGTCACCACAATTTTCAGACAACCGACAAGGTATATAATACAAAAGATCTAAATAAGATATCGAACATGACTGACTTTCTCCTGTCACAGACCCACCACGGTCCTCCTTTCAGGTATGACTAAGACGCAGCATCACATTCATAAAAAGTCAAAGCAGACACAGAGTAAATAGTACCAATATCTTTGGAACGTGTTTGTAATACACAGTCACCCAATTAGCAGGCTGTTACGAGACCCCTGCTCTCCAACCTCCCAAAATTCCAGTTTTCCTCAGTCCACTGTGAGAATCCCCCAACCACACACACACACACACACACACACACACACACACACACACACACACACACAAACACACACACTCAAACACACACACACTCACAAACACACACACACACACACACTCTCACAAACACATAGACACA
>JAOYSI010006787.1:0-12576 GCA_025775065.1 Hiodon alosoides | reverse complement strand
CCCCCCAAAACTTTCATACACTTTATGACTCAGTGTAGGGCTAATAGAATTCTCAGTGTTAATGTGATGCCAGAAAATCGCTACTCTCTTAATTTAAGTTCTTAACCGTATGTTTTTTTTTTTTTAAATGGGGAGGAGGTTCCAAGGATGAGTATTCTGTGTAAAACTGGAATGATTATAAAACCAAAACTGGATTTAATATTTTTATTTCCAGTTATTTTCCCATTTTCTCCCCAGTTAGGAATTGCCTTACCCCCATGAACCCTTAAAAAGTACTTGGGGGGGCAATTAGGAAGTGCAGTTATTCAAACCCGACATCCCCCGAGCGACTTGAACCAAATGCCCGGGTCACAGACGGCAAACGCGGTGATCCGGATTCAGACCCGTCGGACACCAGACTGAGAGACTGTGGACAAAGAATGGATTTTTAATGGAGCTGGCACATTCTGGACGCTTTACGCTTTGTCTTTATTTATTAACGGAATATATTTAGTTAAATATCCGAGCGGTCTCTTTCGGGGGAGTTTTTGTGATGGCGCCAGAGTTTTTGAAGAAACTTTTTTTTTTGGGCAAGATATGTACTTGCTGCTGAATTGGCAATATGACGGTCTGTTTCCAGGTGTGTCCAGAGCCACCAAACGGCAGAAAGCGGTCAGGCGATGAATGAGCGGCAGGCTGAAAAAGTGGCACTTCTGTCTCATTTCATCTCATGTCAACACGGCAGGAGATTTCTAATTATAGTTTGGGAAATGGGTGGAGGAGTTTCTTTGGAAATCTAAAATACATCTGACATCTGGAGTTTTTTTTTCACGCACGCACGCGCACAGTCACACACATACACACACACACCCAGACTTGGAATGGCACTATCGTTGCTTTTGCATTTATTTAGAACAATTTAAATTAAAAAACAAAACGGTCCGTCAGAAAGGATTAGATTGAAACTCTACTTTTAGCTTGTCTGTGCTAACGGCGTAGCTAGCTCTCTACCCTAATATTTAGCCAATTAGCGCGCTACATAACTTAGGGTTGCCACCTGTCCTAGATATTCAGGTTTTTTTGTCTCATTATTATTAAATATTTTTTTAGGTGACTGTACTGGATTTTAAAAATGATTGCCTGGGACGTTTTTGTTGTTGTTGATGTAATCGTGTTACACTCCTGGAGTATTATATTTTTACTCCAGGAGTAAAAACAGTAGTTCCTGAACACTTGTATATTGATAACCTGGATGGGTTCGATGTCCCGGAAGTGGAAACCCTAAGCTAACTAGCTAGCTCCCTTGACACAAACGAAGACTTTGAGATTAATTAATTTGTTAAAATAACGATACTTATAGTAACAACATTGGCCAACTGTTTGAAGTGGGGGAAACTGATTGGATTTGAGGTCACATTGGTGCGTTCCCGCTGGCAGTTGTTAAAGAGTGGCTGAAAAGCTGGGTAGTGGTGAAGACCGCTAGGCGTGAGCTAGATTTTGCGTCGCTGAGAAATGGCACAGCAGTGGAATGTGTGGTCAGGGGTCAATATTATCAGCCTATAATCCGTAATCACTGAGCTTTACCTCACGTGTGTTACAGTCCTTATCCTGAAGGAAATAATCAAATCTGCCGCCGGTCTGGCCGTCTTAATTGCATTTCCTAAACCAGGAAAGGCTTCTCCACGTTAAACGAGGCTGCTTAATGATGATGTAAGGACCTGCTTATTGGTTCTTGGACTCGGGGTTGCGTGGGCAGTAGTTTTGCAAACTGCGAATTACTCTGAAAACGGTGCCCAAAAACTTTAACTGTATTTAAAGCTTCATTGTAAACGGTCCTTTACGTTCATACATGCATGGCCTGGAATGTGTTTGATGGAGACTGTGGCTACCCTTTTAGCTTAGCACTCATGCTTACCGCCTGTAGTTCTATAAGGTTACGGAGATGGTAGAGATCTGGCCAAGCATATTTTGTTTTGTAAAAATTATCATTTTCAGGAAAAGATCCCTGGAAATAATGTGTAATAAATTAATACATTTAATATTTTGAAGTAGAAACTATCATTGACGTCTTGAAATAAAATTGTGTGCTATGATTGGTATGTCAAACTATTTGGTACTTTGGACTGTTTGTTATATAAGCGTGGGGAAATGCTATAAAATACCAGAAACCATAGCAACATACAGAAGGATGTAGAGTTCAGTAAGGAATAAAAAAACAATTTGTGGATTGGTAAATGGAATCTGCCTTCAGCCTCACACACAGGTGCACGTCTTCCCTAAGAGAAAGGGAAAGCAGAGTAGATTTGTACTCTATAAGCTGTGGAATAAATTCCACCAGTTGCCATGCGACCGTCCCTTCTGGAGCTGTGGAGAGCTTACGGTGGTTAGAAAGCGCTTCTCTTCCTTTCAGTTTCTAAAGCTCAGACCTCAGTGTAACACTGAACCCTCCAGAGTTTGCCTTGTCTAAGCATCGTTAGATATCTGTGCATCAGAAGATAAAAAGATACCATGGGTGTTGTCAGTGTTCTGTAGTTATGCAGGTGAGCAAAAAATTCCCCCTTGATGGATTACAGTAACATTAGTATTTTCTGTTTGCAGCAGAAGTTTGGCCCGTTTGCTGTGAGAATCAGTCAGTTATTGTAACGTCTGCGTATGTAATCTGTGATTTCCCGGCCATAGGCAGCTGTTGTGATGAGTTTACTGACCGACGTCTAAATCCATGTGTCATTCATCTGGTTCGCTGGCTAGATTGAGTAGAAACTGCATGGTTCCTTCACTTATTTCTCACAGGGGTTTTTATTTTTATTTACGACTATGAAATGATATAGCAGAAACCATCAAATTCCCCCATATCCAGGGATTCAGTTTTAGTTTAGATCAAAACAGACAGAAACATTTTTACGTTATGAAGATATTCTGATTTCTAATTCGGCATTAAACGAGTACAGTGTTGGCTTAGCACTGGTTGTTTGGTGTTGGTGTAAATGCAACCTTTTAAAGATTCTGTCATGCGGATGGAAGTCTAGAAGTCTGAAGGACTGCATCAGCCTTCCTGAATGAAGCGCGATTGCTTAAACAAATTAAAATTAAAATCACCTGATTTGAAAGGTAAAAGAGTGGCATTTTATGGAGTAACCTGTTGCTTTTGTCCATTTGCCTTGTAGTCGAGCTATCCAGCCTGGGAGGATTTTGTGACCAAAGGAGCGAAGCTGCAGTCCCAGTTAAGGTAAAAGCCCATGTCCACTCCTAGGCTGCAGTCCCTCGCCCCCTCCCTCTGTCCGGGGGACTGCAGTCCCTCGCCCCCTCCCTCTGCCCGGGGGACTGCAGTCCCTCTCTTTCTCCCCTTTTCCTGTGACCCAAGCTTACCAGAGGGCTGTGTTTCTGCATTGATGCCCTGGCACAGCATTGCGTCGTTGTGACTCGCTCCAGTGCGACAGCCACCCAGGTTGACTGACTCGCTCCAGTGCGACAGCCGCCCGGGTTGACTGACTCGCTCCAGTGCGACAGCCGCCCGGGTTGACTGACTCGCTCCAGTGCGACAGCCGCCCGTCTAACATGGATCTTTAATAGCGCTGATGAAAAGGAAAGATAGATGACGGGAGAGCTCCCACAGAAGAGTAAGGCGCTCTTGCAGATGTCTTGGCCGACTTCTCCGAAGCGGAAGGAGAAGTCTCGGGGCTTTCAGCGGTCAGAGTGGACGACGTGTAACGACCCTGCTGGCAGATCGCTCACGCCGATAAATGCTCAAACTGCAGATCCCGCTCACGCCCAATTAGCGCTGGTGGCTAGGCTGCCCAGTCTGTGTGCGATGAGCGGCGGCGATAGAGCCCATGGAAGAATTGCTGTGGAAACTTCACTTCACTTCACTCTTACCCCGAGCTGTGGATGAAAGCCGCGTTTACCTGGCTCCTTCGCTGTAACGTAATCTAACACCGAAAACGATCCCCCATTGGCCTTCGTGCCCAGTCTCCCGGGGGTGGTGGGAAGAAACCGGTTCTGCGGAAACCCTGCAGAGCACCCCGGTTCCCGTCGGTGTGTCCAGGTAAACGTGGCAAGCTGTTTCAGCAGGAGCTGCCGTGACTGCGAAACCAGACGCCCACCGGCGGGCCGCGCTGTCGACGCAAGGCGTGAGCATGGAGAGCGGCGTGCAGGGGTGGGGCGACGGCTTGGATGGAGTTCAGGGAAGGCGTAGCCTCCGCTGTTGCCTTGGTACATCATCATGCTGTCTCTATTATCCTCCCTCGAGGGAATGATGAAACATCTCTCGTAAGTTTGTGTTTAACCTCAGTGCGGCAAAAATAATTGCAGTTCAGGCTTTCCAGGAAAAGGAATTGGCATCAGTTGGGAAGAAGAAGAGGAGGAGGAGGAGGAGGAGGGTGGGGGATCTTTTCCTCCTCTAATCATGTTTCTGTCTTTCAGGACGACCATCATCGTCACCGGCTCCTTCCTGGACGCGTTTCAGAAGGTGGCCGATATCGCGACCGGGACCAGAGGTGAGGGGTTTTGGGGCTTCCCTCCTGTCCCGCCGCTCTGCCTCCTGGCTCCGCCCACAGGCCGAGGCAGAGAGGAGCGTTTGGGGAACAATGAGGCTCTGTGATGGGCAGGTGACGTATCGCGGCCAGCGTTTTCAGGTGCCGTCTGCCCACACACGCTGTCGCTGCTCCGGCTGGTGGACTTAAACCTGTTATTATCTGGCTGCTGTGGGCTTATACAGTTCAGTTGGGAAGAGACAAAGGTAGCGGAGTCCGCAGGGAACCCCCGGAGGTGACGTCTGGCCTGTCGTGTCATCTGAGAGACAACGCCACGTCCTGGCTGGGCCCGTGAAAGAGGGGAATTGCTCCCAAACGCTGAGGCTGCCCTGGGCGGAGTCCCACGTGTTTCTGCTTAGCAACGCTGTGGCGTAGTGCAGAATTCACTGTGGTGTGCCCTTTTCAAATTCCCCTGGTGCTCAGGTAACACAAGTGGACAAGGAGATTATTTATTAAACGCTATTAAATAAGTTACCCAACAACGAGGATATTGTTGCCGATTGTTCGGGAACCCTTTATGATGAAGGGAGTCTGGCGTAGGTCCTCAGGCAGTGGGTCAATTTGAATATCAGTTGCTGAATGGTTGCTCTCAGAGAGTAGAAAAATAAATAATATTTCTCATAGCCAGGCAAACATCTCTGCGACGTGAACTTCGCGTTCGCGTGAAGTGCTACAGGATTAAACCTTGGCCAGCAGAACGGATGTATTTGCAGGCCGATGTCCTGATTTTAAGTTTGCTTTCTGGAGGTAACGGGTATATCGGTTTTTCCCGTGATTGACTGGACCACGGACTTTGAGAATGAACTCTGCAAATCATTTCCACAAATGCAGACAGACCCCGTTGACTTTTCTTTTTTTTTTTTTACATTTACAGGTGCCCGTATTAAATTAGCCTCTTTATAGGGCATCCGCTGTCTGCCTCAAAGTGGTTTCTGAGGCTATCTTGCTCGATGGAGCTTGAAAATATTATGTTGATATTATAAAAAATGAATATTATGTTTTTGGTAAAGGTGTGTATTTAAAAATTCCGGCTGGGTATGTTTGTTTTGAATTTGGTAGAAAGTTAGGATTTTAGAAGGTTATGGTTATCAGACCATTTCCTATAATTTGCTAAGAAATGGGGAGTATTGCTGGAAATAGTTTTTTTTGCGGCCGGTCGTCGTGATTAAAAAAAAAAAAAAAAGGAATTGTATGCTGTTAAAGATGAATTGTGTGTAGGAGTCTGTCTCATGTACGCGGAGTGGTTGAACAGTTACAGCTGCTCACCCTCGATACTCTGATAACTTTTAGCATGGATATGTTGCAGCTGCCGCCTAACCACAACAGGTTAAGGGGCGGCCATTAGCGGGCTGTGAACTGGCTCATTCTTAAGATATTCGCTTGTTAAGGAATGCCGAGTAATCGATGTTAAGGGTGAACTATTTCCCATTAAGACGCTCATTTTGAATGGACCTCATAGGCCGGCTGTTTTGGTTGCCGCTCGAGTGGAGCTCCGACAAGCGGCCCGTGTAAGCGGCCCGTGTAAGCGGCCCGTGTAAGCACACACGTGCACTCCCTTCCCACGTGCGTTGTCGATGTGGCTGAGTTTATCTAGGTACCAGGGACTATGGCCGGGCCTGTAGCGTCACGGTCGGTAGAACAGATCTCCGCAGCGTCAGCGGCTACAGAACCGAGCCAGAACAAGGATAAGGCAAGCAGCGACCCAGCCTGAAAAGAAACCCAACCTTGCAGTTCCTACCGAGGGGTGGTTCGCCGCCCGCAGTTCCTACCGAGGGGTGGTTCACCGCCCGCAGTTCCTACAGAGGGGTGGTTCACTTCCATTCTGTGATAAGTGATAATGCATGCATTTTATTATCGCAGTAAAAAAAACTTATCCGTTAACATGCTGCGTTCTGTGTCTTGTTATTGATGGATATGTTTGTGCCCACCTCCCAGTTATCTCTGGCTAAGTTTGGAGATTAAATAAAAGATATTGCAGCATTGTGTGTGTTTACACAAACCCTGGGGTAGTTCTATAGTCAGGTAGCCAATACACTGGTAGCCAAATTAAGTGTAGTTTATCTAATAAGGACGCAATAAGTGTTGAAAACGTCTCAACGTTGAGTGCCTTGAAATGACTGCACTGAGGGTTGTTTAAGTGAATCTGTAATCTCCAGTAAAGCTTCCTGGGCGTATAATCGAGCCACTGCAGTGGTTTTCACTTTTGTTTATTAATAAGTAATCTAAACAGCTTAGTCGTAACGATCTTTTTATAGAAACTAAAATAGTGTTCTGGAAGTTTAGGAACTGGAAGTAAAACTATTTCAAAATATGTGAAGTCAAGTTCTCCAAAAAGTACAGTATATTAGTAAAATCGCTCGTTTATTGCAACCAGTACATTTCCATTTTTAACTCATCGGGCCCTGAAGCATGACGCTTTTACAGAAGTACAAAAGTAACATCGTGATCGTGTCCATCGCTGTGATTACGTGATGGGTTAGATCTGCTGACAGAAGGCATGGTAATCCTAATGGTTGCCACATCAGAACATCACGAGCCTCATCTCTGAGACATTGAGCCCTCCATGTCGCGTTTCTCCCTGAATGCTGCAACCTACGGCCCAACGTGACCGTGCTCTGAGGAAGTCCCACTGTTTTCACTGACGGTCCACGTCTCGGGACCGGCACGCGGCCAGGATCTTGCCACTGACTGAACAACTCCCCGTTGGTTTGGAAATATCCTACATGAGTTGCGCCACAGGTCTTGGTTTAGCGAGCATTCACCAAGCGCTGCCTGACTTGTTCTGACTGGACGGTGAGTCAACACCGAGCCCAGGAGAATTCTGGTGGATTTCGGTAATTTGAGACTTCCTACTTCTGGAATCTCTTGTGTTAGCGACGTGCCAGGCTTTACTTAGCAACAAGTGCTCCCAATGTTGGAGAGTGTAGCTGGCCCCAGGGCTCAACTCCATGTCTGGTATAGCTCTGAAGTATAACTAGCGTCTCTACGTGCGACTAATCGAGACCTCAGTGATGAGCTGTTGCAGTTTTTCTTGAAGTGATCCTTGATATGTCGGAGCGAGGATGACGGACGTCTCGCGACTTTGGGGTGGTTCAAATCCTGTCGTCCCCTCAACCCGACTTGCTACATTTATTTATGCGCCTGTGGACGAGGACGTCCTCTAAGCCAGTTAATTATTGAATGAAGCGATCGGTTGTTGGAAGCGTTTAGTTCCTGGGTAACAGTGCTTGTTGTTGAGGAAAGAGCTGGGCTCCTTGCGCGTTGGAGAGAACCACTCTGCTGCCAAGCTCAGCCCGTCTCCCTGCGCTGGCTTGCAGAACACGGCCTGACGGCTGGCCTGCCCCTCATCTGATTCGTGCAACAACGTGGTTTTACTCGCGATGTTTGCTTAGCAACACGGAATGGACTTTCTCGGATGTAGAGACTCACACACGCTCAACCACGCGGAGTACAAGGTGTTCAAGGACAGTCTGAGTGAAGTGTGTTACGCAACAGGGCATGCCTTGTGCAACCCTTATGCAGGGGGACACCACACAAAGCATGGGTACGTGGGAGTTGGCAGTGCTAACGTAGCCATTGTGTAGCATGGCGGATCATTTGGCAGTGCTAACGTAGCCATTGTGTAGCATGGCGGATCAGTTGGCAGTGCTAACGTAGCCATTGTGTAGCATGGCGGATCAGTTGGCAGTGCTAACGTAGCGATTTGTGTAGCATGGCGGCTCAGTTGGCAGTGCTAACGTAGCGATTTGTGTAGCATGGTTGTGTAGCATGAACACTGCGCCATGATGGTGGAATTTAAGTTGACGCCGTGTAGACACGCATTTCCCCCTTGTCATGGTTGTTTTCACAGCCTTTGACACTTGATGACTCCGGTTCTCGGCCTGCGTTATTGTGTTGGATCACAGGCAGAGGCGTTGGAGGTATTGATCCTGCTGTAATAGGTGTTGCATGAAGGGCTTTTATCTCTCCCCCTTTATACCTTCTCGGGATTCCCTCCAAAGAAACGTGATTTTTTTTTTGCTTTGAACCGTTTACCAATGTCACAAGCAAGGCTCTGGTTAAACACGATGGTCTCTGTTTCTCCGTCTTGGTTCTGAAACGATCCAAGGAATTAATGTTGCAGGTCACAACGAAGGGATCCAGCCCCCAGTATAATTGAACTGCCCTCTGCCTGCTTGTCCCAGGGGCTCATGGGAGACCCCATTAATTCCTCAGCCCGGGCCCGCCGTCTGATCTCAGCCTCGTCCCATCTCCAGCTTTGTTTGGATGTATTATTCAGCAGCTTGAGATCCGCACGTTGATTTCTGCACTTTTCCTCTTTTTGCCGTAGCGGCGATGAGCCGTCTCCTCCCAACGGCCCACAAAAACAACCACAGGCTCAGTACAGCCCTCGGGGGCGTTTGGTTAACGTAGACAGGAACAAGGAGCCTCAAGTTCAAACGCGTTTCTGGGCTCTCAAGCTTCTGCTTGGGCCATTCGGATCAATCGGCCGTTTGGCCTGACGTCATCTTCATTAAAAAAAAAAAAAAAAATCTTATTTAACAGACAAAGTAGCAATCTTGGCACTGATTTAGTTGGGTATGCATGTACAACCCTGGAATAGGGTTTAGGGTTCCATCCTGTTTCTAACATGACATTGCCAACCTGCAAATCAGGTTATTTTGTTCAAGGTTTTTCAAGGAACGAATAGGTACAGGTTGAGGTGTAGAGATGTACTCCAAATTAAAATGCGTCCTACTGGAATAAGCAAATTGACGGTTTTTCCTTTCTTCTTTTAAAAGTCTGCCTGAGTAGGCGTGTTGGCGTCTTACCCAGTAATTGGAGTTCATGCTGCAAGGGTTAGAGTTAACGCTGTGTGCTTGAATGCTACAACAACCAAAAGAATCAAATTGTGTGTGTTGTTTTTTCACTTTGTGAGCCAAGTGTGTCATTTGTCCAGTCGTCCTCAGAGAGAAGCTCCAAACCGTCTTAACTGTTCCCTTTAAACCGCCTCGGGCCAGCTTTCAGAGAAAAGCTTCAAACCGTCTTAACTGTTCCCTTTAAAACCATCTCAGCCAGCTTTCAGAGAAAAGCTTCAAACCATCTTAACTGTTCCCTTTAAAACCATCTCAGCCAGCTTTCAGAGAGAAGCTCCAAACCGTCTTAACTGTTCCCTTTAAACCGCCTTAGGCCAGCTTTCAGAGAAAAGCTTCAAACCATCTTAACTGTTCCCTTTAAACCGCCTCAGGCCAGCTTTCAGAGAAAAGCTTCAAACCGTCTTAACTGTTCCCTTTAAAACCATCTCAGCCAGCTTTCAGAGAGAAGCTCCAAATCGTCTTAACTGTTCCTTTAAAACCTCAGCTTTAGGTGCTGAATCATAATATTTAACTCCACGTGACGTAGGCTCAGGTTGACCCTTTCATCGAATTAAAGAGGTTATAAATTCTGACTGTAAGGTTTGGCATTTATTTTATTGTGTGTATGTGCTCACCCAATAAACAGGCATTTTTCACGCTTATGAGTGACACCAGCATTTCCTTAATATGCATCTTTCTAATGTCATTGACTTGTACGTCCCGGGACCACGTGTAGTGCACTTTTAATGGTTATGCGATGAGGACATTCCAGTTTACGTGGTAAATTCCAGAGTGCTGGCCACAGCGGTGCAGCCTCAGTAGGGCACCTGTCTGGGATGGGCCCAGCCAGGACAGCTGACTCTGTAACCCCTCCCCCTTTCTGTCAGCTGTCCCACTGTGGCGGGGGATGGGCGCAGATCTGCTCCTCTGAGAGCCAGCTGTCTCTCATCCAACCCACCCCCAGGGCTCCCCCTGATCAGCAGACACCACTGGACGCATTCCGCACATAAGGGAGTGAGACATGAGGCAGAGGGCCGGGGCAGCGTTGGGTCACCCATCACCACTGGTGGGGTGTGGCAATCTGAAGCCTGAGTGTACGAATGTGCCTGCATTGCATGTTACCATTTGCCTCTGCTGTCTCTCTGAACGTGTGTTGACTCGACAGCCCTGTATGTCGCTTTGGATAGAAGTACCGGCTGAAAAAGTCGATGTAATGCGTGCGTGGCAGGCTTTATGCACTTCCTGGTTCACCCTCAACTCTGACCCCCTGTGAATGGGGACCTGTCGGCCATTGGGCGCAGCAGCTGTTCTGGGATCTGTGATCTGTGACCTTTCTGAATGGGCTGAGAATTCCCTGTCTCAGGACACTAACTGCTCTTTAAAGAGAATCGCTGATGAGACGCGACTTCAGGAACCATAAACTGTACTTTTAAAAGTATAATAAGGTTAATACGAATAAAGGTTTTTAAAGGTTCCGTTCATTTGCATGGCATGGCAAAGATGCACAGTGAAATGGACACACTGAGAGATCTGTTTAAAACTCTGGCTCGTAGTTATCGCGCCTGCGACTACATGTTCTAACACAATCCTGCCGAGTTTACTGTGAAGTGATTTCAGACTTTATAAAGGAGAGAACTGGCAGCGTGTCGAGTCTCTTTGTCATTCCTCGCAGTACAATGCAATTCTGTCTTTCAAATGCAAAATGAGTCACCGCTAAAGGGTTATTTCCCCAACCCTAAGAACACCTGGAATTCTGACCGGAAATTATGTCACACGTCCATACGGCTGTCATCGCCACACGCCTCTGATCGGGAAGACTTCTACACGTCAGTGATGGTTCATATTTCGTGTTTGAAAGGGCAATTTGGGTCATTGTTGTAACCTTGGTTCCCTGAAATAGAAATATATGAACCGTTCCTTTTTCAAGGACGCATTTTATCGTATCGTGGTCACGTGACACTGTGCTCTCTCACTGTTCGACGTGGCTGCTTGGAATTCTGAGGTTCAGAAAAAATGGAAATAACCCATTAGCGATGGCTAATGTTTCTATTTAAATAAACATTAGGCAAGGTTGAAGCAAGTTTACAATGATAGCCCGTTGCGTCCGTTTTTCCACCCTGCGGCCCGTCCTTCAATACAGCGTAAATGTAATCGTTTCGCGTTGTCTTTCCGTGACTGCAGTATTCCTGGTACTTCGTACAAAGCCTCGCATTAAGGTGAGAATTGAAGTCCAGAGCTCGCCGTTCAGAGCTCGCTCACGTTCGTTTATTAGCTTTTTTTTTCTCGGATATATTTTCCATTTACTATGAAAGCCGTTTATTTTCCTGGCTAAAGCATCTGCCTCCGGGAACCAAACGGCGAGGCAGTTAAGGTAGTCTCCTCCAATCCCAGCCGCCTTCGAGACGCACCGGAGGCTCAGCGCTAAATTGGGGGGGGGGGAGGAGGAGGTTTGTCCCTCTCGACGGGACAGGACGGTACTGCAAGCCGGCAGGAGACGCTGTCAGTTCTGCTGTCCCTGGTCACAATCGGGGAATTGCACATGCTGTATTGTATCCAGACAACTCGGGCTCATTTGGATTGTTAACCACTGAGCCACTCGAGAGACCCGGTGTCTATAACGTTCAAAAACACTTGCCCTTAGCTGAAATCGATTTACATTACTGCGTTTAGCTTTATTACCATCAGGTCCAGTTTAATGTCACAGACAGCATACATTACCATTAAATACTTTGGAATTGAGAAAGACGTGTAAATGTTCATCCTGTGAAACCAATCACTATGTTAATACCTTTACTTATCCCTTTTGGAGAAGATCTGGAGTTCTTCTATAATGCAGTTTGCAGTGCCTGGTCTGTATATAATCGAAACGACGCCAGTTTAGCTCTTCTGTTTCCGTGTCCTGTAGAATCTGACCTTGATTTTCTGCAGTACTGTTCTGGGGACTGATTACTTGTTCTTAATCTTGTGTAGTATGAAGTAGGAAGGCTTCTCTGAGATGCAGGGTTATTGTTTAGACGTAACCGCCGTCTGACTGAGGCATCTCCTAGAATTCCTTAGTTTTTGTGCTCCTGTGTAACGCTTTTGTTTTTCCGAAACATTTTCCGAAAAGGTCTTCGTTTATCTGTTTTTTCCGTTGTCACTTAATTTCAGAAAAGGTCCATGAGAGAGCCAGAAACGTTTGCATGGGGGGGGGGGGGGGGGGGGGGGGGGGGGGGGGGGGGGGGGGGGGGGGG
>JAOYSI010006786.1:0-12577 GCA_025775065.1 Hiodon alosoides | reverse complement strand
CTCCCTCTCACTCTCTCTCTCTCTCTCTCTCTCTCTCTCTCTCTCTCTCTCTCTCTCTCTCTCTCTCTCTCTCTCTCCACCCCTCTCTCAGACCAAAGACCTGAGGCACTTCGGCACTAAGAACAGACTCCCAACAGCTCACTCAGGAAGATGAGTCTGACACCACAGAGTCACTCTGTTCCCCTGAGTGATGGAAATAAGATACCCCTGATCGGACTGGGGACCTACGGTGACCCTCGCACGGTGAGAAGTTTGTTTTATCCATCTACTCTCCAATTCTTGCCAGAAGTTTCTCTTGAAAGGCTCCAAAATGTACACATCTATATTATTACATTATTGTGCCAACTTTCCCAGCACACTGATTTGTAATACAAGCCTAATTTGGTTGGAATCACAAGGACGTAAGAGAATGGGAAATGCATATTGTTGTTGGCCAAATCAAACCCAGGCCAACGCTGTTCAGTGTACAGAGTTCAAAGTTCATGTCGATTTCGGTACTAATGTTGTCTGTTAGTGCCATTGAACGTGAGGAGAGCATAGGACGGCTATCTTTCACCATTGCCTCAGAATTATGCGTACCTTTTCACTGCGGTCTGCAAGGGGCTGCTACTCTGGTGGATAAGGTCGCGCGGCGGTGACACACCAGATGCGGTTGTCGAAGGATTTAAAACCGCAGTCGCGCAAAACCACACAGCGGGTTATACTGTTTGCTCCGTAGGGTTTTCGGGGAAAAAAACGCGCTTATTTTGTATTTCAAACGAATGTGGGTTAACCCGGACTTCTCCATTCAGGTGTGGGTGTAGTGAAGTACTCAAGGTTGTCACCTGCAGGCGTCTCTCTGAATCGTCGAGTAAATACATTACTGTCACAGCTGCGTGCAAGTCGGTGGAACGGCGTTTTTGCGGCTGTGGTCAAAAGTCTATCAGATTTTATGGTTACTCAGCATACCTGTTATCTTCAAAGCTCCCAACCACGTATCTGAGTTTCCAAGCCCCAATTACTTTTTATGTTTACTGTGTCGAATGAAATAACCCAAAGAAAATAAGAAACTAACAGTGGACATATCCCACCAATATAAAGAAGGCAATACTTTATATATAACAGGAAGTTACCACATGATGATATTAATAATATAAAGAATATTATTATAGTTACATCTATAGAGTGTTTCCCTTTGAAATGGCTGCCCTGTTATTTCTGTAAATCTCAGAAAAGCCATGAGGCTTTGCCACTCTTACTGAATCGACGCCTCATGCTGTATTCCTGCCAGACCCCCAAAGGGACGGCCTGCGAATCTGTTAAGCTGGCCATCGATGTTGGATACAGGCACTTTGACGGAGCGTTGGTGTACTTTAACGAGAACGAGGTGGGACAGGCCATACGAGAGAAAATAGCTGACGGGACCATCAAGAGAGAGGACATCTTCTACTGTGGGAAGGTGTGTGTGTCTGTGTGTATGTGTGAGCGTGTGTTTGTGAGCGTGTGACCATATGTGTGTGTGAGCGTGTGTGTGTGAGCGCATGTGTGTGAGCGTGTGTGAGTTGTCTGTGTGTGTTAGCGTGTGACCATGTGTGTGTGTGCGTGTGTATGTGAGTGTGTGTGTGTGTGTGTGTGTGTATGTGAGTGTGTGTGTGTGTGTGTGTGTGTGTGTGTTTTGTTCAGATCCATTCATTCAGTCAATGGGATATAAATAATTCAGCATTTGAGAAGCTGTTTTCATGCTGCAGATTTTTTTCCTGACATGACGCAACAACAGTGTGAGTCCCTGAGGTCACTAAAAAACATACACACTGTTTCTCCTGCTGGCTGGGGGGCGCAGCTCTGGAACACTTTCCACCCCCCGGAGCTCGTCCGGCCCGCACTCGAGAGGACTCTGAAGGCCTTGCAGCTGGACTATGTGGACCTCTACATAATCGAGCTGCCCACTGCGTTCAAGGTACAGACTGTTCACAGCAGCGTCCCGGTACGGCGATGTGATGATAAAGGGTTGGGGTTAGGGTTGGGGTTAAGTTCTGCGCCATGATACAGGCCCTGGCCAGGCATGCGGTGTCCCAAAATAGCTCCACGCCTCCGAGGACAGTTCAAGTCTTGTTTTAGTTCCCAAAGCTTGTGGCCTTACCTCACAGGCCTTAGTGAGCCAACACCATGAATGTCCTCTCCTGTTTAACATACCGCGTCCCCTCCCTCCAGCCCGGAGATGGGTTTTACCCCAAGGATGAGAATGGGAAGCACATTTATCACCAGACAGACCTCTGTGCTACATGGGAGGTGAGTTTCCATCCTCACAGCACGACGCTGAGGTTCGAGGCCTCACTACCCGAGGTCCGTCACGGCCGTCTTTAAGCACTTCTACTTTGGACAACAGGTTTTGTTTAAAAAAGCAGAAGTCTCTTTAACTCAGCAACGTAACTCAAAAGCACAGCTGCAGGTGAGGGGAGTCACGTCTGAGGTGAAATGCAGGCGCAGGGAATTTAAAGACGAGTAATCACACGTGGGTTTAATCTGTAAAATTATCCGCCTTCAACTTTGGCATCGAGGCTGAAGCTATCAGATATCACAATGTAGAGGGAGGTACACTCCTGCCCTTAGGCGAAAGATTCTCTTTCAACTGAAACAGGTTAGGCCTTTGACTGTAACTCATTGTGGAATTGAAGTGTCTGTTTATTGCTTAACGTTCCTCTCAATAAACAGGCTTTGGAAGCCTGCAAAGATGCTGGTCTAACGAAATCCCTTGGGGTTTCCAACTTTAACCGCAGACAACTGGAGCTTATCCTGAGAAAGCCAGGTCTGAAGCACAGGCCTGTTTCCAACCAGGTATACGCTCAGAAAAGTAATCTGTGTCCAACCAGGTCTATGCTCTGAAAAGTAATCGGTGTCCAACCAGGTATACACTCTGAAAAGTAATCTGTGTCTAACCAGTGTAGTACAACAGTGGGTAGGGAATTTGCGTTCCGCCCCTTTAAGAAAGCTGATTGTCAGAAATCCTCAGCTGTGTAATTGGTGCAGCTGGGGGCAATGGTTCAATCAGCCAAAACATAGAAGGCTGCAGGACTATATAGTCAGGGTGATTCTGCAACTGAGGACACGCCCTACACTTACACCAAGTATACGCTTGGAAAGTCGATTATTCACACATTCAGGTTTGAATGGTGGTGTCTGTTTTTGTTCCCAAAGCATGACTTAACCAGGACTTTTTTCCCCCATTATAGGTGGAATGTCATCCGTACTTCACTCAGCCCAAGCTGCTGGAATACTGTCGGCAGAACGACATCGTTATTGTGGGCTACAGCCCACTCGGGACGTCCCGGGATGCTTCGTGGTACACACACACCCCCGCTGTCCAGCAGGGATACACTTAAACGTTGAGTTAAAACTCAACTGTGGGATATGGTAACCCGTGGTACCTGAGCGCCTATACAGGAGACCCACAATTCAAAGTCTGGAGATAATGTCTCATATGGTTGAACTTGCGCGATACAATTTCAATGGAAATTAGCACATTTTTAACTTCAAACATTGAGGTCACCTGATGGGTAAATCAGGGTATTGATTAAAATTCTATATTAAGGGTCAACTTGAAATGTCCACCTCTGTTGGAAGATGAACTCCTGGTTGCCATTGCGAAAAAGTACAACAAGTCCACCGCCCAGGTGGCTCTTCGCTTCAACGTCCAGCGAGGGGTCGTGGTCATTCCCAAGAGTTTCAGCCCCCAGCGCATCCGGGACAACTTTCAGGTGAGCTCAGGGGGCAGTGAAATCAGGGCCACGGTCGGCATACCCGCTGCTGGCCTCGCATTCCTGATCTGTGTCTTCAATCCCAGAAAGCCCTGGGAGGGCATGCACACGCTGCGCGGTAATCTGCGCTTTCGTTAAATGCCAGCGTGGGTGTCAAAATCCTGAACCTTCCTTTCCCGGCGTACAGATATTCGACTTCTCGCTCGCTGAGGATGAACTGAAAGCAATCGAGGGGCTAAACAAAAACATCCGCTTTGTGGAGCTCCTGATGTAAGTGGTCATGGGAAATTGAGTCCTGGCAGGGTTGCTGCGCCGCACTGAGCCGGTGTGGACCGCAGCCAGCTTTTTTAAAGGGAATTTTTGACCAAGATCCCTTTCCTCTGAATCTTTGCAGGTGGAGCGACCATCCGGAATACCCCTTTCACGATGAATACTAGGCCTCGTCATCTGATACTTGCCTAGTTGAGTTTTAATCCGAAGTGTACAGGACTTTAGATATATAATTACTCAATAAAGTACAAGGGAAAACAATCAATACTGATGATTTTTATTTAGTTTTAGATTCTAATTCTGTTGTCAAGATTATTATTACTATTATTGTTGTTATTTTGAATGTTAATCCTTTTTTTTCCACGTCACCTCTCGATTGCTTAATTGGACACATGATTTGTATTAGAAATAAAAGAGAGAGACTTGAGCGCGTTGGAATTGGTGCATTACACGTGTAGAGTATACAGAGCGCAGCGAAAAAACGGCATCTAGCCTTGTGTTATCAGTGGAATCCGAGTCAATGCCGTTCGAAGCACATCACAGGACCGTTCACACCAACTGATTCCAGATCAGTGTCTCGGTCTAAACCTGCAGCTTTAGGACAGGTACCGGCCTGGGAAACCCAGGAGGAGTCTGCTAAGGCGTGCGTTCAGTTCAGAGACACCGCTGTCGCCGTGGTGGTAGCTGGTAGCGCTTAGCAACCAACAAGGCTAGCAGTGCGAATTAGAACTAGCAGAGGGCACACGATTGTGGCGTGAGCAGTAAGGAGAAGTACAACGTTTTGCCTATATAGCCAGACTACGCCACCCTGGGAATTTCACCCAGAGAATGTTAAACTAAATACTCAGTTAGGCACCCTGGCCTTTAAACACACACATACACAGGTTCGTAACACACTACGCAAGAGACGTGGGTCCCATAAATCAATTATTTATTGTAAAATATAAGAAAAAACATTAAAACACCGAATCAATTGTTCCTGCTGGAGGGGGAAGACCTATAGGAAAACTTGTGGATTTAGTTAAGTGGAGAATGTTTATTACCATCAATTATCTTTAACAACATTATTATCTTTAAAAGCCTAGAGGTGGCCACTGTACTCTCAGGACCTTAATATTAAAAACTAATGAAAACCAGTATAGCAGGCAAGAGCTTACCTTGTGGGGGAGGGCAGACTAACTGGAGGTGCACTCTTGAGATGCACACCACCATAACGTGCACACACAATAAGAAGAGTGACCACAGTGACACACAATCAACATGCGATGAAGGGATAATACCGCCAGGTGACTAGTTAAACCGACATATTCATTCAGGTGTTTATTCTTCTGTCATTATGCACCACGTCCACCAGGGAGCAGCACTTTACCAGTAACTGTGGGAGACCCAGCAAAATACCTAACGGTCTAACGGTGAATTATTAGGTTCCTACAGCAAGCTAAATGGCTAAATCCCTTTCAGTTGTTTTAGACAATAGAATGCAGTGGCTAGAAGCAGTTTTAGAATAATCGCTTTTTCTTCTTTTAGAAGTCATTATGTTGATAAAGGAAATACAATGAAAAATTATAAATTATCAATTAAAGAGCATTGGTTATTGTTAATTGTTATTGTGTAATTTGTACATTGTATTATAATAGAGCAGCAATCTGCAAGCGTAATCATCTATTCATTTACGAGCCACAGGTGGCATGACGAGGGCCAAACTGTACGGGCTGCAGGTGGCGGGACGAGGGCCAAACTGTGCGGGCTGCAGGTGGCGTGACGAGGGCCAAACTGTACGGGCTGCAGGTGGCGGGACGAGGGCCAAACTGTACGGGCTGCAGGTGGCGTGACGAGGGCCAAACTGTGCGGGCTGCAGGTGGCGTGACGAGGGCCAAACTGTACAGGCTGCAGGTGGCGTGACGAGGGCCAAACTGTACGGGCTGCAGGTGGCGTGACGAGGGCCAAACTGTACAGGCCTCAGGTGGCGGGACAAGGGCCAAACTGTGCGGGCTGCAGGTGGCGTGACGAGGGCCAATATAGTATTTTACACCATCTGCACAGCGAGAACTTGAGACACCCTGGACCGCAGCACAACCCTGGACCGCAGCACTGCCCTGGACCGCAGCACTGCCCTGGACCGCAGCACAACCCTGGACCACAGCACTACCCTGGACCGCAGCACAACCCTGGACCGCAGCACTACCCTGGGCCGCAGCACAACCCTGGACCGCAGCACTACCCTGGACCGCAGCACAACCCTGGACCGCAGCACTACCCTGGGTCGCAGCACTACCCTGGACCGCAGCACAACCCTGGACCGCAGCACTACCCTGGACCGCAGCACTGCACCTCCCCCATCCTTCACTGTGGCTGTATAAGACAGGCCCCTCCCTCCCCACCCCTACCCCCAGCGCTGAGACCACCCTCTCTCAACCAGACAGGGCGCCCGCTGTCAGTCTGTGAATGGTGCCTGAAAGAACCAAGAGTGTCCAAAATGTGTTAGTATTATTGAAATGTTTCAATGTGATTTGGCTTTTGTTTTCCCCGTAAAAAAATATTTTCAGACAGATCTCAGATCAGTTTGGATGCAGTGTGGCTCTTTGATTCACTCTCAGCTGACAGGTCCTTATCAGCAGGCGGAAACCAGGCGGTTTGTGCTGTTGGACCAGAGCCCGGAGTGAGGACTGTAGTTTCTGCTTTGTGATGCAGAGTCTGAAGGCCATTCAGACCAAGACCCCCCGACAACTCTGCTACAGTTTTCTGGAGGGTGGTGGAGTGGAGTGGAGTGGAGTGGAGTGGAGTGGAGTACAGTGTAGTGTGGAGTGGAGTACAGTGTAGTGTGGTGTGGAGTACAGTGTAGTGTGGAGTGGAGTGGAGTACAGTGTAGTATGGAGTGGAGTGGAGTACAGTGTAGTGTGGTGTGGAGTACAGTGTAGTGTGGAGTGTAGTACAGTGTAGTGTGGAGTGGAGTGGAGTACAGTGTAGTGTGGAGTGGAGTGGAGTACAGTGTAGTGTGGAGTGGAGTACAGTGTAGTGTGGTGTGGAGTGAAGTACAGTGTAGTGTGGAGTGGAGTGGAGTACAGTGTAGTGTAGTGTGGAGTGGAGTACAGTGTAGTGTGGTGTGGTGTGGTGTGGTGTGGAGTGTGGTGTGGTGTAGTAAAATGCTGTGCAGTATATAATACCTCTCAATGTAATACTCGCGGGCATGAAGCATTTATTTCTGTGCTGGATTTTATTATGAATGCTTTTTCTATGAGGTGATACACTACATTTAAAATATAAATATCGTAATACTGTGCTTGCTTACTCTTTCAACACACCCCCACGGGAATATTTTAATTAAACGTCCCTTTAAAATGACAACAAGGTGGCCTTTCTGCCCAGGAAGGCGAGACAGGACAGACTGCCAAAGCAAGGGGCGAGAGACAGATCCATAGCTTCTTCCCCTTCTGCTCTCCAGCCCTGAACGTGCCTGTTCTTTAGATAACAATAATGTATCTCTTTTCCACCCCCTCCCCGGTATTCTCTGTGCTGCAAGTTTGGGATGAGTAGGCAGGCGGCGGCCGGTGGGGACGCCCCGAAACACCCATTGAAATGCAAGTCGCCGTAAAGCTAGCCCGCAGAGCCGAGCTGGACACAAAGCCGGCCAGGAGAGGTTCCCCCGTCAGAATAAAAGCCCCCGGTGCTCTGCCTCCGTACTCCATGACGTCTTTGGCGTTTTTATGCAGTAGCGCTCTCTGCAAAGGCGACGACTGGGGGGGCTTTTTTACTGTAATGTGAGAAGCCCCTTTAATCAGGGTGAAGAGGGCCTTTTTCATTTCTGCAGCCTGTCAGAGATATTCATTAGTTTCCCTTCATGCACTGCAGATGAGACTAGACTAGGGGGGTGGGACAATTCTGGTTTATCTGGTCAGGCACGTGGTCGTGTGCAATGGGTCCTATCTGTCTTACCGTCAGACCTGGGGGTCATCACTCAGAGGAGAATCCAGTCTGTCCACCGGCTTCGCATTCTTCTCCAGCTGCTGAATGTCCAGACTGCAGAGAAGCCTACTTCGGCGTGCTCTGGCTGGGCGAGTCGCTGCCAAACAGGCAACGCAGAACAATCAAGGATGGATGCCTCGAATACGCAAGCGCTGCCACCCAGCCTCGGCCAATGCGGTCAGCGGATTACCCAGCTTCGGCCAATGCGGTCAGCGGATTACCCAGCTTCGGCCAATGCGGTCAGCGGATTGGTCGACTCCCCGTTGTGCACATGGCCGTTGTTTCGCAGTTTCGTGTGGGCAAAATCCATGAATGAGCGCATGTCTCAGTGTTCGTATCAGTGTTCGTCTCAGTGTTCGTCTCAGTGTTCGTCTCAGTGTTCGTCTCAGTGTTCGCCGTTGCCAGGTTGGGGTTTGCAACTTTCTCCACCCTCCGCTCCCCTCAGACTCTGACTTAGGCTGTGGCAGTGTACTGTGGCGGTGTACAGTGGCAGTGTACAGTGACAGTGTACTGTGGCGGTGTACTGTGGCGGTGTACAGTGGCAGTGTTTGTGGTGGTGTACAGTGGCGGTGTACAGTGGCGGTGTACAGTGGCAGTGTTTGTAGCGGTGTACAGTGGCGGTGTACTGTGGCAGTGTACTTGGTAAGTGTACTGTGATGGTGTACTGTGGCGGTGTAAGGTGGCGGTGTACAGTGGCAGTGTTTTTGGCGGTGTACAGTGAAAGTGTACTGTGGTAGTGTTTGTGGCGGTGTACAGTGGCGGTGTACTGTGGCAGTGTACTTGGTAAGTGTTCAGTGGTAGTGTACTTGGTAAGTCTATTCCAACAAAACACAACACTCATTGCACTTACTCACCCAACTCCAAGATGTGCAAAAAAAAGTTGGGATGATCGCCATCATGATGCCAAGTTGCCCACGTACTTCTGTAGGTTTGTCCTTTAGTACTGTTCTTTAGTACTGTTCTTTAGTATTGTCCTTTAGTACTGTTCTTTAGTACTGTTCTTTAGTACTGTCCTTTAGTACTGTTCTTTAGTATTGTCCTTTAGTACTGTTCTTTAGTATTGTTCTTTAGTACTGTTCTTTAGTATTGTTCTTTAGTATTGTCCTTTAGTACTGTTCTTTAGTATTGTTCTTTAGTAATGTTCTTTATTGCTGTTCTTTAGTATTGTCCTTTAGTATTGTTCTTTAGTATTGTTCTTTAGTACTGTTCTTTAGTATTGTCCTTTAGTACTGTTCTTTAGTATTGTTCTTTAGTACTGTTCTTTAGTACTGTTCTTTATTACTGTTCTTTAGTACTGTTCTTTAGTACTGTTATTTGGTATTGTTCTTTAGTATTGTTCTTTAGCATTGTTCTTTAGTATTGTTCTTTAGTACTGTTCTTTATTGCTGTTCTTTAGTATTGTCCTTTAGTATTGTCCTTTAGTACTGTTCTTTAGTATTGTTCTTTAATACTGTTCTTTAATACTGTTCTTTAGTATTGTCCTTTAGTACTGTTCTTTAGTATTGTTCTTTAGTACTGTTCTTTAGTACTGTTCTTTATTACTGTTCTTTAGTACTGTTCTTTGGTATTGTTCTTTAGTATTGTTCTTTAGTATTGTCCTTTAGTACTGTTCTTTAGTACTGTTCTTTGGTATTGTTCGTTATCACCCTTTACACAATATATTTTTTTAACTTAGAAAGTTATGTTACAGAACTCCTGGTACGCCTCTCTGAGATCGCTCGCTCTGACACCCGGAGGCGCCAGATCGTGTTGTGACACAGCCCTGGCAGAAAGATCCGCCTGTCCCCTCTCCGCTGTCCCGGGCCGAGCATTCTGCGCGGGGGCCCGGGGCTAACAATCATTAGGTCCCGCTTCAGAAACCGCCCTCTCCAAACCAGCAAGGACTCGCCCGCCCCTCGGGAGGGATTCCACGGCTCTCCACCCCACCGACACCTCGCGGGAGTCTCTTCTGCGGGATGGCTAAATAATTGAGGTTGCCTGAGGGTGGACCGTTGCGCGGGGGGGTCGGGGGCGGGGGGGGGGAAGGATTCAACGATGAGCAGAGTGGCTCGTTCAGGAAAAGAGCTGTCAGGGGAATGGTTTATCGCTAAATGTTAACGGGGCTGCCTATGAAAACAAGCAGAGTCGACTGCGACCGAATCCAAACTTTGACAACAACCTGCAATTTAATAAATGCATTTAATAAAATGTAAAGTGTGATTGGTTACATTTAGGCTGGAACTAAATCACTTCAGCAGTTTACATGATACATGAAGTTTTCTTTTCTGCTGTGGGGGTTTTGGTAGTAGCATTGGTATCGCAAGGTTAAAAAAAAAAACAGGATCCTTAAAGTTAAGCAGGTGGTCTTTTTATAAAAAAGCCATCTATGAGCGGAATAATAATAGTCATTTTAAAAAATACTCCCAGGTCACAGGAACTCTGGAGTGACAAAGTCCAGGAAAACACAGGCTGTGGAAAAAGGGTTAGGGTTGTTCTGGGTTCTGACCCTCGTGTGAGTGGCCCAGAGGCAGCTATTCTCAACCCCTTTTGTGGGAAAATGCTTTGAATGGGGGACCAGGTCCGTGAGGAAGTGGTGCTGTTGGGGAGGGGGGTAAAGCTCTCTTTTTGGGGGGCCGATTTAGGGGACTGGTTTAGGTTACTGGGCTGAGGCTTTTATTCGATCAGACAGCGCTGACCGATCTCAGCTCAATGAAGTTAATGTCTAAGTGAAGAAGATAGGTGCGTGTTTAATGGAGCACCATTCGCAATGATTACATATTGGTCTAGGGGTTCACCACCCCCCCCCACCCCTTCCAACGGTGGGCCCTGGGAGAATGTGCGGCAGAAGGTTACGCAATGGCCCTGCTTCTGTGAGCCAGCACAGACCTCCAGTGTTCCCCAGCGCAGGAGGGGGACAGCCTCTGTGTTTCTGAATGGGATTGGTGTGGGGGGGGGTAGCGCGGAATGGGGGGTTGGAAAGTCGAGGGGGCGCTCCTCGGAGGTTGGTCCCAGTTTAGAATTACGCCCATCCCCTCCTCTCGGGCCCGTGCGTTAAATAGTCCAACCTGAAGATTTACCGATCGATACTTGGGGCCAGTTCAAACCGGGAGGCAGATTTAGACATCCCAGTGAAAGGTAAGCAATGACAGCAGAGGCATTCTTATATCTCTCCCATTTGACCTCTGCCATAAGGCTGGTAAGAACTGATCCCCGGTTTGGCGGTTTGGCGCTTCTGTTTTTTTAACTTTATCTGCGGCTCCCTGTTTAGAATAAAACGTAACTGTGAATTCTGTGATAGAGGCGCTATATAAATTTGTGACTTCATTTGAGTGACTTAATCATGTTTTGGAATGAGTCTCTGTGTTTAACAAGCTCTGAACAGAATTGTTTTTCAGTTTTTTGTTTTTTTTTACAGTTTAAATGTTATTGTTCTGTGCCAGTTTTTCTCTCCCTGTGGTCAGAAGTTTTGCGCTTCTCTCGGTTTGTGCAAATCAAGCTTAGCTTCTGTGATTCTTACACGAGCGCGCTTTTACACACCGCGTTTATATATGACTGCACCTTGTTTTTCTGTCTGCCGTACTGCGCATTCAGCCTGCAGAAAACACATTCTCACACGCTGTGCAGATCTAAGGGGCTCAGAAGAGCTCCTGTCTGATTCCATTTCAGATCCATTTCGCTGCGTGTTTGAGTATGCTGATAAACTCCAGGCTTACACACTCAAATATTTGAGTTTAATGAGTTAATAATTAATCCTATACTGTTAACTTTGGAAATTGAATAAAGCCAATGGAAGTGATCGTTGCCTGCAGGCCACTGCTGTAAAAGTCCACATTTTATCGCACAAAACGTTGCCGTCCGACCAGGGGGATTTTCTATCATACAGAGCTTCAGGAGTGCACGTTTAACGAATCCGTTCCCAGTGGACACAAATCTAACATGAATTACCACGACAACTTCGGTGACATTTTATGTGCGCGCCATCATAACGCACAGATAATCGCATGCACATTCTGAGTCACGCTCACAGTCACGCTAACTGCGTGCTACAGAGATTGGCTGCACTTTGGGGAGCGCTGGTCCTAATATGGTTGTCAGCAGATGGATTTAGGGGAAGAAAAAGGGGACAGAGTGGATGCTAATGAGAGGAATGTTTGTATAAGCAAGCCCAGAGAGTCATGGCTGTTGAAGTAGCACCGCCTTGACAAACAGCACTCATTATCTTCTGGGCACGTACCGTCATGAACAGGAGAGCTTGTGTTAGTTGCCAGTACGTTTCCTCAGGTCCCCGGTGGCAGTTCTGCAGTTACCAATGGCTGCAGGTAGAGGGCAATGTCTCGGTTGTCACCGACTGCGACGGGGTCTCTTTTTTTTTCAGGCGCGTGAGTTTCCTGGAAATTGTTTTTTTGGAATCGTTCCACACAATTTGCGTTTGTTATTTACTTTACTGTTCTGCAGAATCTGCAATGGTGCGTTTGGCCATTGACATCCCAGGTGTTCTCACCCCCTTGTGGTGATTGTATTGTGTTTGTGTGTTTGGCCATTGACATCCAGTGCGTTTTCACCCCCTTGTGGTGATTGTATTGTATTTGTGTGTTTGGCCATTGACATCCTGTGCGTTTTCACCCCCTTGT
>JAOYSI010006785.1:2500-12577 GCA_025775065.1 Hiodon alosoides | reverse complement strand
CTCTCTCTCTCTCTCTCTCTCTCTCTCTCTCTCTCTCTCTCTCTCTCTCTCTCTCTCTCTCTCTCACTCACACACACGCATGCATGCGCACACACACACCATCTCCCTCTCCTCTCTGTCCTATTGTTTTTATTTTTTCTTATTTATCTTTATATATAGTCATCCCTTCTCGTTCTCGGTCTCTTTCTCCCTGTGTCAGCTGCCACTCTGCTTGTGACGTCAGCTCATGGGTTTCTGACTAGACCCCCGGCAATTTGCATAATAAGCCTGGCTTAGCCAATTGGAGGAGGCAACGAGCGGAGGCCCACGGGGTGGAGTGTGATTCCAAACATTTGTCTAGAGAGAGCTTGGGACGTTTAATACCCAAGGAGAATACTCGCCTTGTGCACATGAGTTTGAATTAATAAAATATAGTCATTAGAAACACTACCTAAATGTATCTGGACCGTCGCTGAAAACTGTTAATTCTCATTAGTTAATTAGCGAATTAGCAGTAATTAATTAGGGACAACCGTATGCATCACATTGGTTAACTATAGTTGTGCATTTTGGAGTCCTTTTTGGTCAATGAACCGCTGAATGTTGTGCATGCAAACAAATATACTGTCGAGATATTTAGTATCTGCGCTTAGTGATACACGACGTGTATATTGGCAGCAAAACATAATTGCTGCCTTGATTTACAGGACAAATTATCAAGGGTACAATGAACGTTCCGATAAGTTTAATCATTACATTGGATCCGATGGTTGTGTGAGCACAAAGCCACTATTGGAACCTGTTGCTGACCGTGGTACTGATTTTACGCATATTCACAAGCATTTAGACTGTAATGAAATTATTCGCTTCAGTGAAGCCAAGGCAGAACTGTCTTTGAATAGCCCAAAGAGCAAGATAATAGGGTAGGGCTAGTGAAATGATAAGGTTTGGATTCTATAAGAGCACTATAAAAAAATAGAAACACATTCTAGCGGTAAAAATAGCGATTTTTATTAGTTTAGTTTGAGGTCTTTCACAAAAAGTTATAGACTAGTAAAACCAACAAGACAGTAATTTCACAATTTATTTACTGTTTCAATTTTCATTTGAATAGACCTCGAAAATAGAGAAAACATATTCATTTGTCAAATGTGGCATTAAAGCACAGTGAACTTCTTTATCAGCCCCGTCAGAAGCCCTGTATTACCATAAATGCATAGCTAATTTAGTTTAAGTACAGCTTATTGGTTTTGTGATTTTGTTTTCCTCTGTTCCTTCATTTCACAGTGGGGGAACCTGCCTGCGCAGCTGTGAACATTTCCACAATGCCCATCTAGGGAAATACATTTTTTGCATGTTATTAAAATTATTGCTTTGTTAACTCTTCTACATTTAGGGTACAAGGACCACTGGAAGATGCTATCATCTGGATTCTGAGACTTGACATTATGAAGCAGATTACCATTTGAGGACATTGGTGTCCTGCCAACAACTGTGCAGTGGGTGAAATTTCTCTAGCCTTGGTGACCAATGGCGTGGACCAAAATCTTGGTTTATGTCTATAGACATCCGTATTACTAAATTAGACCAAACTTTAACCTGTTCATAACAGAGATGCATCTTGAAATAAAGTCATAAGAACGGAATGGCAAACTAAAATAACATCCTGTGAAATCTTGGAAATGTATTGGTTTAATGTTCTCCGTCACTGAAAAATAAAACAATTCCAATTTCTTAAAAACAAAACACTCGATACGGTGGGGGTAAAAATTCCTATTTTAGGGTGTCATTTCATTCAACAAAAAAAAGTGAACTACATTTAATTGATGAATGCCTGTCATCTTCAATAATTCATCAGTTATTTCTCATTTTAATTTTCTTTCTTACGATTTGAAAGCAGGCATCTCAGTAGACATAAAAAAAAAAAAACATTCACAGTAGTCAAGCTAATGAATAACTGAGAGACAAACAGATGAGAGGTCGGTGAAACCTCCATACTGTGCCCGGGTCTTGGAAATGAAATTTCATCCAGAAGTCATTTCAGATTTTTCCTCCCCCAGGAACATACCAAATTCCACCATTTTTAAATAGTTGTAGTTTGAACATCATTTAAATATGAATTGTGTTCCATTATAGTGAAAATGATTAATCTTTATATGTGGAATAGATATGTAAATACCTCTCTATTTAATTATTCCAGTTCTTGATCTTGCTTTACAAGCCCTGATACGCGTCTCCTGGCAAAGTGTTTGTTTGTGCAGATTGTGATATGCATTTTCTGAACAGACTTAATGAGGGCAATTACTCACATGTAATACCAGGTGAACCAGTGAGCACGCAACACTTTGCACTGATGAATGTGACAATGGAGGAATGAGAATAGGGGAAATGAAAAATGGGAAACCATCAAACCTCCCAAGGTACCAACTCTGAGTAGGGTTTCATTGACAAGAATCTGGAATTAGTTTTTCAAATCAAGTCACAGATGTTATCCTTTTCCCTCCCACTTGAAACCCGGCCACCACAACATACATTTTTAATGTCGCGCTCATAATCCTCTATTTTTTTCATGGGTTGTTGGTAATCTCTTATTTTTATGTGGCGGCAGTGTGCTATATACAGTGTGTATAATTTGTAATTTGTAAACTAATTCCTTCCTCTTGCAGATGTCATGTAATCATGTCTGCGTGAGGGAGCTGTTGTACAACACGGCTAGCTAGAGTGGGCTCCTGTGGCCTTCCTTAATGATGGGGCCCACCGTACTCTATGCAAGCCTGCTTTAAGACCGTGAAAAAGGCACGTTCAAGCCCACACCAATTTCCTCAGGTTAAACAGGGAGGAAAATTAGGAGAGAGAGCTGGTACCTGTGTGCCGCGCGATATAAATTATACAATTTTCCTGTACGTCTTTTTTTCAAGTTAATTTGGAATCAAAGAGTTTTTTGCTGTCTTTTCCCCAATTTGGAAACAACGGTTGTGCTAATGCCTCTAACCTCATCTCATCTCATCCTGCCTCCCGAAACGGGGAGGGGTGAAGAAGTACCTCCTCCAATCCCAGTCATCTTCGAGCCACCCGTCTCTTTTTCACACTGCAGGCTACAAACCTTGCACATGAGGTTTAGCGCCAATTGGAGAAGAGGCATGTTCCTCTCAACGACATTGCAAGCAACACTGGTTAGCGATGAGCTGTGAGATTCCCTGCCGATTTAACCCATTCCAGCCTGAGTGGTGCTTTGCCTGTAGTTCGCCGCCACTGTGATCTCCCTGTAACAATCGGCAAATGCCATGATCTGGTAACCTGTGAAATCCAGCTTATCGGCTCAGCCATCACTCGCCTTTGTCGACTACACCACTCAGGAGGCTTCTTTGGCACATAATCATACTCTGTGTTTTGGTGGCTACCTAAGGTGAAGCAATCCACAACACTTCTGACCTGTAAAATGGTACGATGTTGAGATGGTTCTTTTCAATTGAGTCCATTTGTTGTGTTGGAGTGGAAACCCAGTAGTGTCAGAGAGTCATATTTGAAGCTGATGGTGAGTCAGCCTTGCTTGAGAGCCAACACATCTAGCTCACAAGCTTTTAGTTCATATATGTTGGCCTCGATAGGGTTGCTGTGATGGGGGGAAAAAACAAAACTGTAATAAAGAACAGAAATTCTAATGTGTTTACCATCGGTTCTCACCGCTCTGTTTGTGTAGACTTTGATATGAGTGTCACCGCTTTTCTGTGTCTTTGGTCCGCTGTGATGAGTCATGAAAGCAAATCTAATCAATGAGCTTGTTTTAGACTTGGTGGGAAGGTTTCCCTTGTCTCTGGGCGTTCAGATACAGGCCTAATGCAGGAGGGTGGTTCAGGAGAGAAAAGTGGATTGATTTAACCATATCATCATGCAGGGCTCCAGCCGTCCACTGAGCAAGCAGAGGTAACTGTGGAGGAGACTTGCCAGTCTCTGGGAAATGGGGAGATCTGATAGGCTGTTTCACAATGCGAGGGTTTACTCGTGCCTTTATCCGAAGACTTTTGACAAACATTATTTCTTGATAGGAAACATCTGCTTACCATGAAATGTGTGGAGCCTTATTTGCATCAGACCTCATTTCCGTGTGTGTTCCTGGGAGTTGGGTCCCTGGCAAAGCCCTGACACAAAGTAACGTCTCTTGGCAGAAGCTACAGGAAGTATAAGCTATAATTCAGGTACCATCGATGGGAATTGCTGAGAATACTTCCAAGGATCATCACCTGGACAACAATGTGTAGTATGTAATTCGAAAACATTACATTATTTTGGTCCTGCACAATGGGCTACCATTCCGAACAGCCTTCTTCTTCACCCTCTGCCCTTCTCAGTGCGTTGCACATGTTCCCTAATTTTCTGTCCATCAGCTGGTTCCCACTGGAGGTCTGATTAAGTTTGAGGCATCTCTGTAGTTCCACCTGGACGATGATGGTTACGCTCTATGTCATAGCGGGCACATTATGCAAACGTTGGTCATTCTCGCCGTCATCTAAACTACTTTACTTTGAAGGGCACATCTGTAATGCCCCCCCCCCCCTCACCACTGCCCTGATGGCACCAGGGCTAATGTCTGGTCCGCTGAATTCCTCGAAGCTCTTTTTTTTTCAGATTAATAAATTCTGGGCCATCTGTTTATACTCACTTCCTTTCCATTACCGGGTATCATCCTCTCTGCCCCTTCACCTAATTAACCTTGCTTTCCCTCATTCTTTACTCTCTGACAACACACAGCCCCCATGTTCCACATTGGTGGGGAGGGAACGGGTGGAAGGGGGAGAGAGAGAGAGAGAGAGAGAGAGAGAGAGAGAAGGAGAGAGGAGAGAAGCAGAAATAAAAGCGACGCTGCTCACCTCCGTGTTCTCGAAATCAACAAATCACTGCGTGCCAACCTTGTTGGGGTCCACGGTGCACCAACAATCCTTCATTGTCTGGGGATGACGCTGTTAGCGAGACGAGCGTGAAGGGTACTTAATACTTTGATAAGGAGAGCAGACGTTGTATCACAGCTGTACATAGTTCTCTCAGACGTTCACATGCAGGGGAATACTAATTGCTGGCTGCTGAATTAATCAAACACCAAAGAACAGCTGAACTGTAGATCTCGGTTTAAAAAAAAAACGCAGGTCAAAGGAAAGACTAAAATAAATTATCTAAGTGTTCTTGCACATGAGAAATGTATGGAATATAAGATGCATCAACATTGTTTAGACCAAAGTAATTATTTTTGAGGACAAATCCTAATATGCACAGGCCCATCCTAATGTGTGGTGTGCTCTGAAAAATTCTGACACAAAGAAAATAAATGTGAGAATGTGATGCAATGGGTTCCTCGAAGACAACCTGACATCACAAGGAACCGTAAGCTTTCTGTCCATTGTTGTATGGAGGGTGGCCTTGCAAGGGAAAGGATTTTTCTGACACCCTTTGAAGAGGTTGACGCTTTGTTTAAATCCATGCCGGCATTGCAAAGCAGACCTGTTGGCAAACCTGGGAATGGTCATTGGGGTTAGAAAGTAATAATCACTCCTGAATGTAAGTTGCAGAGGCTCGCCATGACGGATACTGTCGTAATTTAGCTGTGTATTTGCAGGACCGTTCTTCAAGCAGGTTGTCTGGTGCCCCCTGGGAAAAGTGCCTGGAAGGGGGGGGGGTTAACAGGACAGGACTACACGCCAATGGGTTTCAAGACCGACAGGTGAAACCTCAGCACTATCCTGGATGCCAGAATCTGTCGAATATAAGTTCCTCTGTTTGAAATTAATATTTCAGTTCTTTACAAATTGGATTTCTGGAATGCGAAGAAGAAGTAGAGACACATGGCCAGCGGGGGAGGGGTGTGTTATCGCTAAGTCATTCGATTTTAAAATATTTATGTCTGTGTGGAGCTCACTAAGAGTGGCACGTTTCTCATTACTAATGTTTGTATATGAAATACCAGCGGTGTGCGAGAGAGAGATTGTTGGGGAGAGGGAGGATGGGGAAGGGTGTTGTGGGTGCTGGATTTGATGGCTAACATCAGAAATCCTTGCCCAAAAATGACAGAATGGGAATCTCTGCCAGGACATTCAACAAAGTGATTTTGTCTTGAATGGCTGGGGATTAAGGCTAGCCCTGAAGCCGGGCTGTATTTATTACTGCCAGGTCTGCATAGCTTACTTGTAAAAATGTAACCAAAAATTACAAAATTACGAGACAACCCAACCAGCGTTAATTATCAAGATTATGTTACAATTATTTGACATTAAGCAACAATTGATTGATAATAAAATCATAAAACTCACCAGATTCAGGACACTTAAAGATTTTTTTTTTTTATAAGTGCTTGCAGGTATAAAAGGGGAACCCTGAATAAAACGAGTTGGCAATTAAATCTACTGCTACATCACCACCATCAGTTCCATATGTCACAAGTGGAAGACATCTTAAATGAGAAAAGAAAAAATCTGACATAATCTGAGCAACTAGCTAATATTAGTCATTTGCAAAATAGTATGACTGCAATCTATGAATAGCTCGCTCAACCCCTTCTCCAGGTCACAGAGAAGGTGCAAACCCTTAGTGGAGCAATCCCGCCTACTACAAATCAAAATCTGATTGGACGATTTTACTCTGCCAATAAACTGTCATTAGGATCCCCATCATGAAAAACACAGAAGGTGCAGAAGGGGCCAGTTAGCTTTTCTGTGAGAGACACTTCTTGAAAAGAACTCATTAAAAGTTAACCTGTCCGCTATAAAAACAAATAGTACTGGTTCAATCATTGTTTAGATGGTTTTAATGGTTTTTAAAATACATATTTATAGCCATGATATCAATATAAAATACAACTTTTATTTAGAAGCCACCCCCTTCTCAGGTTAGAAGGGGCGGATTGCAGACCCCAGGTGTGCTGGGATATCGCTCACTGAGAGAAAGGAAAAGGAGAGAGAGGGGTTGTGGAATGGAATGGGGGTGGCATAGAGGGCAGGAAAGTGGAGATTAAAAGTGATCCCTTCTGGGCCAAACAAATGGTTTTTGGCCCATTTTTATTTCTCTTCACAAGTTTGGACACTCACAAAATCATGCAGGCTGGTGCATTTTGGTGTCCGGTCATGTCTTGTGTCTGTCTGTGAGCGTAACTATCTGACCGCCCTGCCGATTCGTCCATCCTCTCAGTCCCCTGAAAAGAGTCTGGAGCAATCAAGAGCAGGCTCGCTGCACACCCTGTCACAAATTTCCATCTTCACAGCCCATTCATGGCACATCTTCACAATAAAGGCATGTCAGTGTATCAGTCGTTGTCTTGTAATGGAAATGCATGCTGTCAGAAAATGCATCGAGCCCCATGACAACAACAAAATAAATCACATCAGAGACAAAAGGATGGGGTGGGTGGCGGGATCTGAATCCCTTTCAGATGAATGCGAGCCGCAGTCACAGATCATCTGCGCCGTGCTCAGAGGAAACTGTGTCAACATGTGCATTGGCCATGGCGCTGTGTGAGCGACCAGCCAGTTTGTGTACGCATGGCTGTGTTTGTACATTGGCTGTCGTATTTGCTTTCTGGGGGAAATTGCTACAGTTTGAATGTATCATCTCTTGTCCAAAACAGACATGAGTTACAACATGACCAATGTCCAGGTATTAGGCATTTTATTTGAATGACCTAAATATATGTTAATTTACCCAGTAGGCTTCGTTGACATACATTTTTTTCTCAATGAATACATACTGTCAGAGTTATGATTTAGTCCTTAGTTTTAAAATGTATTTTTATGTGCATTTCAGATATGATAAAAATTGAAACTGCCAGTATTGAAAGACTTTTCAATATAACGTGTTGGTGTTTCACAATCAGAGATAATGTATTTAATGTAAACCACACGAATGTCCCTTTGCTTACATGCACAGAACATGGGGAACACACAGTCAGTGGTCATTAACCCTGTGGAGGGGAGGGGACTGGCGTGATTTATTTTAGAGGGGCTGGAGGGGTTTAAGGAGGAGACACTCCCTTGGTTTTACATGGTCTGGGTGCGATTTAATGACAAAGCAGTTTTCCCGGTCTCCCATCAGTTCTGGGCCATGTTAATCAGACCTGAGTGATGTGTTTGGAAAAAACACACAGTCCCTTTATCTTTCATTTGTCTGTACGTCTTTCTTTTTCATTCCTCAGATCAATTCATTCTTTGTACAGCTGTCGAGCTGCTGCAGTGTGGGTGACAAGAGATTTTGTTTTCAAGCAGATCTGTGCTTCCTGACTTTGCATTTTTCAAAGATGGGTTGGTAAACGCAATCTTCTCCAGTCCAGGACTGCATTTGCCCTGGTAAAAGTAGATGGTTATTTTAACAGCAAAAGCTCAATGAGGAAAGTTCCTCTCTTCGTTCTTAGCTTTTCTCCCAATCTCCCGAACTTAGCACTCAGCGCTCAGCGCTGGGCCCTCTTCACCAATCACAGCTCAACGTGCTGTTACAGCCCTTTTTTTCCACCAGTGCCACGCTGCCAGCCCTTTGCCACAGTCACGTGCACGCCCCTCGCCACGGTACCCATCTCTACTGAGGGGGAGAGAGACTCGTGCGCATCTCTGACGCCTACTCTGAGACGTGACAGGGTTTTGCATTTGTATTTCATTAACATCTCCGACGCGCTTATCCAGAGGGGCTCACGACAAGTACATGCGGCCAGGTAACAATATATACAACGTTAGAGCATGTTCGCAGAGGCCACGAGGCCTACGTCGCTTTTAGCATTTAGATGAATGCAGGCCGTCAAACTGCAAGTGGTTCGAGTGAGGTTGTTATGGACAAGAAGGGCTTCTGCCTGAACTCAGACCAGTAGGATTGGGGCACGTCGTCTACGTTGGCTTCGGTGATGGTCATCTCTTACTGTATATTTTCTAATCTCGACAGTTTAAGGTTTTGGAAAGTCTTGCCGCAGCGCCATGCTACAAAAAGGAAAAGAAACGGCTGTCATTGTTTTTGAACGACATCTCCATCTGCTGGCCGCTCTCTGAAAAATTCTTTTTGGAAGATGTCAAACTTGGACCCATAGAAACAAAGAGTTGTGATGCGGAATTTAGGAAGAAATTTTCCCTCCCACTTGTCTCTCAATTTAGGGCCGGGCCAGAGATCTGAGTGAGTGGAACTGCCGAGGAAGCCACCTGGCGGTATCAAATAGACCGCTTGAAATGGGGGGCTGGAGAGAGACGGGGGCATTATTTCTGTAGTGTTGTAACACGGTGGAGTCTTATCAGCTTGACAGTTCTCCCTCTTCCTCTGAGCTCACTTCTGCTGCCGAATCCCGTCTTCATTGTTTCTGGCGTCTTTATCCAGGCCTGACAGATGGATTCCCCCCTCTCCCCCGCCTGCACACACACCTCCCTTCAATGCTCTGGAGGGGCTAGGCAGCTGCACAAACACGCCTGGCAGCCATTCCCGGGCTCTGAGTGCCTCTCCTGCGTCGACAGCAAATATTTCACAGGCTGTCGTGGCGGACGATAACCACACTGACGCTGAGGCGAAAGTTATTCGGCCGCTTTAGGCGTAGCCAGGAACGGGGGAGTTTTCTCCAGAAATGAAGAAACAGCTGTTTATTTGGGGAAATGCGAAGAGAAGGCAGGGCCTTGTCTATCCCAGAGGAAAGAGGAATGTTTAAATTTGCAACGTGGGCCCATTTGGTCGGGTCTGAAGTTGCCTGAGAGGGCCCTGACTAGAGGCTTGTTTTGATTGATTTAATTCCACCCTGGTGTGGTCTTCTGCTGCAACGTTGCTGGAACGTTTGTGCAAGCATTAGGCTTTTGTTCAATGTACGAGTTGTTCCAGTGAGTAATGAGACACTCAAAAAAATCCACTGCACTCATGCTTCACGCTTTTACCAATCCCTGGCACCCACCCCAAAAGATGTGAATCGGACCAGAAATGGGCTTTTTTTACACCCCTACAAACGTTTGGGGTTTTTTTCTGCCCAGATGGCATAGAAAATGGTCTCGTGGCAGTGGAAGATAAACTTCATAAACAATGAAGACTGTGCGGTTTGTCTTTTTACACTTATTATAAATATAAATATTTGTGACTTCATTGGTTTTTCCGAGAAATAAATTC
>JAOYSI010006784.1:0-12577 GCA_025775065.1 Hiodon alosoides | reverse complement strand
AGTTCCTATTCAGTGAGCTCTAACAATCTCTGCCAAAAGGATTTAATCAAGCTTCTGAAGTGTGTTCCTTTTCTAGCTGAAGAGGCATTCTGGCCCTGCTATCCTCCATTTAGTACAAATTCTAGTATATCAAACCCTCCTGAGTATATGAAGGGAGAATTAATTCCTCAAGCGTCTATTCGAAAGGCCTATTAAAAAATGATATATAGGCGATATTTCTGGAAACTGATTTCTTAGATATGAAGTGTGTATAAAGAATTATGGTGGGCGTAGAAAGGGTGGGGTTGCAACCTCTTAAAACACGATCTGGTAAAGACCTAGTGAAACCACTGACGTAAGTGATAAAAACTTAATATAAACCAGTCAGTAGCTACACCCCGCCCCTCCACCTAGGCTCGGATTGCTGACTCCAAGAAGGAAAGTGTCTTTTCTCTGGCTGCTTCCTGGAATTATTTCCTCATTTGAAATAAGCAGCCCGTCGCCAGGGGATGTAGACCCAAGGTCACTTTAAATAGCAGCAGATCCTTGCTTAGCAGGGCAGTGGCATTGTTCCTGGTTGGGTCGTGGTCTGACGTGCCGCCCCAACACATTCAGCGTGCCACCCAACCATATCCAGCCAAGCCTAGCTGCCAGGCCGGAACCACTATCATCTGACCCACAAGCCCCCAGACAAGGTGCGCTTGTCTTGTACCCAGATGGCTATAATTACCCGACTTAAGAAAGTGCTTTGATCCATTTCCTGGTTTCTCGCTTTTCTCCTTTGTCTAAAAATACAATGCCATGGCCCAAAGATTTCTTTCAAGAATTGCCGGAATGGACCGCCACACAGCTGCTAAAAATACTGCCTGTTCACACAGTGAGTGAAGAAGATGAAAGGCTATCTTCATCAACATCTCACCCTCCAATTCTAAACAATGACACTAGCTGACTTTCAAGTTTTTACAGTATAAATACTGCTGCAACAGTTTTCTGGTTGTTTCAGGCTGCTGGTGGTGTTGAGCAACAGAACAGAAAAACAAAAACTAGGCAGGAGAGGTCCAGTAGGTTAGATACCATGCTGTTCGCCATGTAGCAACTAGAGGAGAGACTAAAGGGCCTAGTTAAATAAATAAAATACTTGGCTAAACTCCTCTTTGAAAGCAGTTCAAACACACACAGAGACGGGTCCTCACTCTACAAATGGAGGGGAGGGAGGTACAGTGGCTATATCGTCTATGACAAATGAATAAAACAATAACAGGAGTAACTACTTTAACTACAGTAGGACACAATGAGCATTTTCCATCATAGTTTCCATTCATGTAGCATGTTTTGCTAGTAGTGAATTAGCTATTTAGCTACAAATTAATTAGACTAAAAAACTAAATTCATACCATAAATGAGACTTATTTTAGGACTTATTTAGCACTTTGATTACCTTAATTTGTCATTTACTTTATACTAACACCATTCAAAATGATTTTACCTGTACTGGGATGTGTGTGAATATATTCCTCTCAGTCATATTACTATGTTTAGCAAATTTAAGGCATCCTTTAAGGATTTAAGAGATCCTGTATTCTGAATAACGCACCTTTAGATCTGAACTAATTTCTCTATTATTTGTTTAATCAGGTGTGAAGAAAACTGAAGAATTATCTTTCTGTTGTTTATATTATTGAATTGTACAAATCTGAGATCAATCTGGGTTGACGACGATGGGATTTTTGGTAAAATCTAAAACAATATTGCACAGATTTAGATAATGTAAGCATCTACAGACATCTGTCATGTAGTTTTTGTGATTTAACAGCAGTCCGAACTGACACTGAGATATGCTTCCAATTTTGCATCTTAAGAACTTCAGCAAGTTATTATACATATTGATACTACAGGCTAGCTACCATTTGCTTGAACACACTGATCTGCCTTTACATGGCTATTTTCTGCATTTTAGTAATTAATTTTTGATCAATTAATCATTTATAACTTTATGGTAAATCCCACATGTTTCAGCAAGGTATCCTTAGAGATTTGGAATCACACCCAGAAAGCTTTTTCACTTATGCTCTAACTTTCATCGCTCTTACTGTAATCAGCGGCCCCTAATATATAGCCCCTTCATCCCGAGTTACCCTTCCCTGATGTGACAAGTGGAGTATATATCAGGGAGGTTGGTCATTGCAACAGAGACGGCAGGTCGGCCTTCCAAGTTTCCTTCCGGAAACAGCCGGGTAAAAATAATGTGTTTGCTGTGAGCGAAGAATGACCCAACAGACAGCCAGGAGCCAGACCGGTGCTCACCCAGAGGCAGCACTCAGGAAAACCTTTCACTCATATATATCATACCTCATTGGCTTTATGGATTTTTTCCAAACAGTCTCCTCTCCCGGGTGTATTATGCCCATAAAAGTCCTGTACACAGATAGAAATTGATCATTGTTTGTTCAAAAACTGTGAAGCCGCAGTGTGCTTTGCTTTCTCTCTCGGCCGCCTCACTATGTGCGTATAAGTGGACTTGTGAGAATAGTTCTTCATGAGCTCTTCGTGAACATGGGGAAGAGAAAAAAAAAGTTACCTGTACTGAGCTATTACCGTTATAGATATGTAACAGCGTTACAACAGTTTTCAGTGTGGAATACTGGAATGGAAATCCTCTGAAAGATGTTTTGGATTTACTTTTCACTGACCCCAGCATGTCCTGTTATTAATGTTGCATTGCAGTATAAAGAAGAAAAACATTCCCCCTTGTCTCTGGGAGTTTACACAGCAGTTAGACATCAAGTCAGATGTTGATGGATTAACTTAGATGGATCATGAATTTTAGCTGTCTGGATCTCTTTTTGATTAGTTAGCGCTTTCCTTATTCTCTTTGTACGTCTCATCTCGCGTACACCTCATTGTCCACGATACTTATTATAGACGTACATATGACTGTTACTACATTTCTGAATTCATCAATGAAATAAAACACTTCAAACGCAAGTAGTGCATGACAGCAACACTACGCCGGCTTGCACAAAAACAATGTCTTAGCTAAATCACACATTATAAAATAACTTCTACACAGTGGACACCTTGGCTAACACAGACATAATAGAAACAAATGTAAATATATCATTTAGATGAAACAGGTGATACAAAAACCAACACTTGCATCATCTTTTTCACAACTGTTTCCCAAAAGAATGAAAGGAAAAAAAAAAGTCTAATCTCCTACAATCGCAGTCGGCCTAAAGCCACCCATTCATTTTCCACACTGCAAGCTACACAGCTCGCTGATTGGAGGAAGGGCATGTTCTGCCAGCTTGCAGGCACCCAGGAAACTGGTAGGAGATGCTGGTTAGCAACGACCCAAGAAAAGCCCTGGATTTGAACTCTAGCTCATAGGTTTCAGGTGAGCATCTATATCGGCTGAGCAGCTCAGGAAATTACTTGTTATTGAATGGAAAATTGCTCATGATAGACAAGTGATGATTTTATGTGTACTCGGTCAAGTATGTTCAATCCTTGGTTTTCGTTTCTCCCCATGAAAAATGTATTAACACAAATTCGATTCCTGAACCTATTTCCAATTTTCCTCATGTACTTAGTATGCTTTGTAGCCAAATCTGATATCACTGACTAAATGTTAAAATATTGTTTTGCACACAATATCATTAGGGATTATGTAAAGTCAAAAGGTAAATTTCAAGATACTAAGCCCTAATGGGAAAGGGATCCTAGCCTATTGTAAGACTATAAATAGCTTGATTAATGAGGAATACAGAAAACATAGGACAAGCCTGAGGAGATTTATAAAAACTGGCGGGATGAGCGTGAGATACAGTGTGGTCACGTGATTACTTTAAGAGGCCTGAAAACAGGACATCCTCAGCGTCCTTAGGTACGCCAGTAGGCTTTTGTTCAAAACCCCTCTACAAGGCAGGCGGCACATTACAATTTAAGAGTAAGAGGGGCGTGCCAAGAGAAGATTCCCTGCGACAGCAAGGACAAAAAGGTTGCAGCGGGCCAGAACTGTGGTTCCAGCAGGTCACAAGTGAACAGCCAGAACAGCTCTGTGGGAAGCAGCAGAAACACCTTAACAATGTAGGTCGACAGAGCTGACACTGTGACCACAAGCGAGCTTGGCCTCGGTTCCGTATCGGGATCTAACTGGAGCAACGCAGATGTGGGAGAACAAAGAAGCAATGGTGCAGGCGAAGGTCAGGAAAACAGAGAAACAAAACTGACGGTGTGACTCATGGTAGCTGGACTCGTTGGGGAGCGCAATTAACAGGGGGCTTTGCTCGGAAGGAGTGAAGAACAACGTCCCCCTCACAGTCTGTTTGTTCAGTCTCGTACGCCTCTGCGCAGAGGACCACAGTTGCAAACCACGTGGCAAAACTGCCCTTGCGTGGGAAAATTGCTCCTCTATTGCGAAGTGGGCCTGGTGGATGGAAAGTTCAGATGATGTCACAATAAGATACTGACTGTGTCCAGCAGGTCTGGAAATGGACCAAAGAAATGAAAAAAAGCTCACTTAAGACTTTGTCAGAGGTAAGAGAAAGAGCAACCAAAGATGGAGTTCTGGTTTGGTAGCTGATGGCAGATCAAGTGGATACCATTTGATTATTAATTTTGCCTAAAATAATGTTGCTTTTTCAGTAATTATGATATTATGACTCTGATCCACCCAGTCAATTAAATAAAATTATAATAACATTAAGTAGTAGCTGCCACAAATAGCAAGGGTACGATAATTAATTCTTAATGACAGTGCCCAAATATTTACATTTTAAATAAAGGGCAATTAAGGGACAGGAATATAATAATCTCTGAGGAAAACCTTTACTTCGTCTTGTTTCAGAAAATTGTTTAGACTCCCACAAATTAGATTCTAAGCCTCTTCCCTTTTCTTGACCGAGAGTATAGAATCTGTTTCCCTGATAACACTAAGAGCTTTACTCAGCCTCTGAGAGTAATGCAGAGTGGTGCGTTGCATTGAGGGAAACAAAGCTGTGGGTTATTGTGGAAAGAGGCTTTGCAGCCCATCTCTTTCAATTTCAATGAAGTGTTTACAAATGGGGTGAAAGTGGCTGTGGGGCGAGATGAATGAGGGGGAAGGCATGACTGAGACCGGAGCTCTGGGTCGGTGCCTATAAACATCACCTGAGCCAAAGGCTGGGTAACACTTCTAAGTCACCTACATACCACTACCATATCCATTTTTTGAATGGACAGAAAAATGAAATATAATCTTGAGGCAGAAAACGGGTGTTATGGTATTGTCCTATTCAATTTAACATAAGACAAATTGCCATGAAGAAAAACCATGTATGTATCAATGTGGAAAAACTGGAAAAAAATTTCCCTGACCCCTTACCAGCAGATAAAACAACAGGTAAGGAACAAAATTGGTGAAAATGGCAAATTGCTTCAGTAAAGATCCTGATGTGGCACACAATAGTGTCTGAGCAGTCCCAGGGTGAGTGTACAATGACGAAGTTCCTTCTGGCTTGTGGAGAAAACTTTGAACCGTCTCTTAATCATGCGACAAGACTGAGATTACGACACAAGGGGTTTCTGATTCATCATGAGTTCCATTGCTCTCTGGCTTGCTCTGTAGATACACCCAGGGTATACAGCCATAACAATCCTTTCAAAGCATACACAATATTGATGGTGGTCAATGGTCCATAGGAAATAAGCCCCTAAACACCTCAAGCCACTGCATTGACCACATCTACTACAAAACACCCACTGACTTAACCCCCAGGCCCATACAATTTAAAGCCCCTAAATTTCTTTCCGTGGTATCACAATTTATTGCAATACAATAATATCTTATTTTCTTATAATTGTATCATAATAGTTGTCAGTCTTAAAACTTGCATATTGCGGATAGACGCTGAGATGTCGAGTGTGATTTACCAAGGCTGTAAGAAATTATGGCAAAGGTAGCAGCACATGTAATTTAATACCTAGGTGGAATACATGCTAATCTAAACAGCAACAAAGTCCTGGAAGCTGTCATTGTAGCGGGAGGAGACATTGGCATAATCTGCATTATCTCCAGCAGTATGACTGAGGTAAAAATCCTTCTTTCGTCAAGTGATGTAATCTTGGATCTGTTCCTTTGGTTTTTCTGACTGCATTCATCTTGTCAAAATACTTTTACATATTGTGTTTCTTCTAGCTATGTAAATATTTTGCTGTGGTAAGTCTGAAATGTACTGGTTTGCCTCTTCCACCAACAATTCATGTTTTTGGGAATCAAATTCCCTTTTTTCCCTTGCGTGTATTCACTGAGCTGGCGCCCGATGGAGCTTCTAAGCTCGACATTGTTGAAGCCACACGCAAAAAGATATTTTTCAAAAGGAACAACCGTTATTTAAATATCATTCTTTGCGACTGTCATCGTTCACGTAATTAATCTCAGTAGATAACCCGCAAATAGGAAATAAGTTGCCAACGCATTTTTTCTCAACTGCACACGCAAAACTTATTGGTATTATTGGTGTTCTCAGAAAATCAGGCCCCTAGTCGGGTCAATGCCAAACGGAGCAATGCAGACGCGAAACAGGCCTTTCAACAGGCTAACAACGGGAGTATCCCTCGACAGCAAGCCAGAGGCATCACCGGCGTGGAAAAGCAACTGTCCGAGAAATAAGCAGGAAGGGACCTCAAGAGCAGCGGGAAAGGGCAGCAGCTTTGTAACTGTCGCTAGAATCCAGCTGCGTGAAACGCACAGGACAAAATGAAGGGAGAATGAGGCACCTTTGGACCACCACACAATTTCAAAATGACGTCTGTTGTGTCACAATACAATTGTCAGGCATTAAAGCTTCACGAAAGGACAGAGGAAACATTCAGATGTAAATTAAATAAACGAAATGTATTTATTAAATGCAAATTTACAAATAGAAATGAAGTGCATTGTGGGTAGGGTGTGTTGTTAACCCTGTGGCTAACCGAAAAGATTATTTTGAGAATGAAGAAATTCTTCTCTCCATACCTGAGTCACCTGAGTAATCCCACCACTTCTTTTTATTTAAATGTTTTTAATTGGACAAGCTATTGAACCACAAGCAAATGCTTACTGCATTTTATTAAATGTATTCAGGTATTTTAAAATCTGTGTTGAATTTCATTGGGTAGCAATGGGCTGATGCATTATGAGTTTTAGATTTTCTTTGAAATTTCTGCAAAAGTATTTTGAGATTAACTTGAATTGACTAGTTACAGCACTCAGATGGAAGGGAATGACAGTGATCCCATTTTTAGAAGACAAATGAGTGAATGATTTATTCTATGTCATGGAGAAAATAAGAAGTGTATCTTATATGAACTTCCAATGAGAATTTCGGGTTTAATATTTAATATTACAGCAGGACACTGGGGTCATTGAAAACCCATCCATATCTAGGTCAAGCAGAACAATCTCACCCGAGCTCCCACTCAAAAGCAGAAGATCAACTTGGAGCAAAGCCATATTCCAATCACCCTCTTTCAAAAATAATGTTGACATGACAACGTATTGTCACCATGTCTCTAAATAACCGTCCAATGAAAACAGAGAGAATAAACAGAAGCATAAGAGTTGAGCCTCATCAGACTCATGATATTTGATCATAAGACATCATAAAAAAAAATTTTTGGTTCACATGGACTGACAGATATGATCATCCAGAACACAAGGGTGTGCCTTCTGCATAGCCAATTACGTTCTGCATTCAATTGACAAGTTTGAATTAGATTAACTAAATAGTGCTTGCCGAGTCAGATAATGCATTCAATCCAAAGAGCATCGGTGTGCGCACTTATCAGGAAGTTGTGTCCTTGATTGAAAAAAAAAAAAAAGGTTGATTGAGATCTATCCTGAAATCCTAGATGCCTAGCTGGAAACAACCATAAACATTTATGGGAGTCATTAAACGTTGCTTAGATATTGAGTTTGTAAGTTGCTGATTTAGAGTTCTGATAGTGATTTACGAACACCTATCAACTGTCATGCCTAAAGAGAGCCCTGAGCTCAAGCAATAATGCACTTCTTGGCCAAATTTCAGTGAAACTCTGAGTCGCCATTTTTGTTTCTTTACCATCTTTGCAGTCTTTAACCTCAGATTTACAAGAGAAATGTAATTTTAAATATATTTTTTTAACTGTTCTAATTTTGTCTCCAATTTAAAATTGCATGAACCCCAGCTACCGTGGGGAAACAAGGAAGCCACAAGGGTTCCTCGCTCCCGTTTTTTAGCATTTAACACCCAAAAAAAAGGAGGCTACGCTCTGACTCGAGGACAGACATGTCCGTCAAAAGCCCTGCTAGCCTAGAAGTCAACAGAGATCACTGTAGCCAAGAGCATCTGATAAGGACTTGAGCCCACCCTATCCCCGCCAGCTCTCAGCGCTCAGCTAAGTGTGCTCACTCTGGGCTCTTGGTCACATTTGGTTAATGACGCGATTCGCGTTCGATCCAGGGGATCACAAGGCACCGTCTGCGCTAGGGTAAGCACCTCTGCAGACTGAGGTCTCTACTTAAGCACTGACCTCTACTTCAGAGACCCCTGAACGATCAGCTCGTTGTAAGACCCTTTAGCCTCTTTAAAAAATTATATAGGTAATAAATATAGCCATAAATTCTGTTGACCACCTGTTTAGAACAACAGAGTGCTGGCCTATGTTATTCTTAGCATATGTAAATGCACATGATGTAAATGATGCTGGTATTCGAACGCACGCACGCACGCACACATACACACATATATATAATATATTTTTTCTTTTGATTCTTTTGATCTAACCAATATATTATGTGTGACAAATAATTTCCCCACACACAAAACAAACACTTTGTTTTATTTGTTGCGTCCTAATAATAATAATATTTTACATCAGAGATTTAACACATTGACCTATTCTATGACCAGTTTTGATTTAAAGGAGTATTTACTTACACACATTCTTTGGCAAGCAGTCCTGAGTGGCGTATAATTACTGTGCATAATTTACACACAAACATAACTTCATAGGTAGTATTTAAAAAAAATGTTACATATAATTACTTACCAAACACTGAGCAGCTTACATACATGTCATTTTTACATATTACCCATGTATGCCACTGAATATTTTAAAAGCAAGTTAATTCGTTTAATTTAGTCTATTTTGTTAAAATATATTATTGATAATATATTGACAGAGATGACAAAGAAATGTTAATACCTTTCACGTTATAGCTGACAAGAATTTGCCATTTCATTTTGTATAAAACTGAAGTCTAACACCAAATGCAAAAGGACGTGGGAGGCCAGAATCTGATCAGCGCCTCCTCGCTGAGACCTGTCAGACAGGATACAAATAGCAGAGAAACGGCCTGTGTTGTGGAGGCAATAAGAGGTGAAAGTGAATAGGAAAGCTGGGCGGCCAGACTGGAGCCGGCTGGAGGAGGAGAAGGGCCAAAGGGGGGGTCTGTGGGTGAAACACAAAGCTCAGGGCCAGTATGTTAAGAGACCTGAGTGTCTTTGGAGCCAGTCAATAAGCAAATTAAACCAGTAAAAAATGGTCAAAGATGAGGATTAAGGGGAAAAAAACACCCCACCATCGACAGATATTCACATTTTATTGATAGACGGAGCTCTCTTTTCACTGAGACGCCTGCAACCCCATCTAGTTCCCGCTCCCCACTCCTGCCTGTCGTAATCACTCCCAAGGCTTAACCCGGCCGATGAAAATACTTGTCTTATCACCAAAGCATCAGTGGAAGAGAACAAAGAATTGGCTGGCCTTTTTTTAACACGTAAGTGATTTTTTTTTTTTCTCCCCGTTTTTGTCAGGCCAGGCCCCAGGAACTTCTGACACCTCCGGACGGGCGCAGAGTGTTTCAATGAGGCTTGGACATGACAGTGAGAGCTGACATGATGAAATGGATCAACGGTTTGTTTTAACAGCTGAGAAATCAAGCTCGTATTCCCTCCCCTCCTACAAATGACCACAAGTTCCCTTTTACCCGAGGCAAACAGTTTTCAGATAAGAGGAATTAACAAAATAAGATTTAGTGGATTTTTTGTGATTCGATTGTCTAGTATCTGGCTCACGGCACCAATGTAGCGTATCCATGTATTCAACCCCTCCAGCCACTGGACTTTTACCTGCCCTAGGTGGAAACGCACAGGTAGTCACAGCGGATGAGAGAGACGATTCATCATTGAGGTAATGCTTGACTCTTTAGCTCCAGGGAATGTCGTCAAGAGGGACGCCTTGGCACGCATAAGGTCCCTTCTTAGGAGTGGAGCATTGTTTGAATGCCATAGGATATCGTAACATCATTGCCATTTAGGTACATCCCTTCATCGCAGCACGGTATCCATCCGCGAATGGGGTCTTCCAGCAGAACAGCACTCCATGCCACAAGGTGAGGATGGTTCAGAGATGTGTCTGGGATCACGACCGTGAATTCAAGTTACTGCAGTGGCTCTGTTCACCAGATCTTAATCCAACTGAGCGTCTGTAGGATGAGTTGGATTATACACGTTTGGGCGGGGAAATTCTATATGCCATACTTTTTACAGGCAGGGATTTGCCCCTGCGCAGAATGTTCACAAGTAGAAGATATCGAGCTGATCTTGCATACTCTTCTTTTCTTACCTTTCAAAGAATGTTTTGGCTTTTTCTTTCAACACATTTTTCAACAGTGTATACAAGTGGTGGGGCATTGCTTTCGTTGTAAAATTCTCAGAGTCTCCAGACAAGCAGTCAAGCTCACGTAAGTGGAGTGTTTTTCTATCTATCTATATATGACGTAACTATCTGTACGTGGGGCAGGGAATAGGCTTAGGGTATAATACCACATTTTGAAATCAGAGAACCGAGACCAGCCTTTCTTTAGTGTTAGACTGTCTATTTATCCTTATCAGTGGAAATCAGTCTCTCTTTCCGTCACAGCATGAGGTTATGCAAATAATCAAGCATTTTTAAAAGTGCACATTGTTCTTGGTCCCAGGCAACACTAATGTAATCTCCATAAATCTGCCATTGTTACGAGCTGAAGCTCAACACAGGCCTGATTTACAGTAAACAGCTGTGTGACTGGAGTGTGTTTTTCAGTCCACAAATACATGGAAAATGACAGATATAATTCTCGCTCCCAACCGAAAACACGCAAACTTTAAAACAACTGAAAAAGAAAATGTAGAAAAAATGGGAGCAGAGGTGCCTATGGATGCAATTAGCCACAACTTTAGCCCACCTGTCGCTGATCTCTAATCTGTAGTAAGTCAGACAAGCTGAAACAAGCCTCTTTGGTTCATATTTGTTTTAAAAAGAACCGCTACTCCCAGGATTTGCAACTTTTTTCGTGATAAGTCTTTCAGTCATCACTGCGGATTCAAGGTTTCTTAACGAGGAATGAGTCAGAATGGGAAGCCATTCTATGACTAGAGTCGGTGGAAACCTCTGACCTCTCCACTCGATGAGAGAACCATAAATCCCCCCCGGAGGCCTGGTCCCGCGTAAATTCACAGCGATCCCGTGCTGCTCGCAGGAATAATGTACCATGTTAAAGAGAAATCCATCCCTGCCTGGCTGAATCGGGTCATTTCAGAGAGCGGTAAATGGCGCCGGCCTGGAGAATATGCTTCCAATAACCCCTTGTCGGGGCGTGTTAGCATCTCCGGTCAATGTGCGCCGCGGGGGTCGTGACCCCCCTCCCATCTCCGAGTGAGTGAGGCAAGGTCAGAGTGCGGTGGGGGGAGGAGAGGGGTTGCCCATCTGAGTAGTCCAGCATCGCGCCCGGCAGGGTCGTCGCCAACCGTTCCCTGGGGAGCTGTCGCAGGGGGGTAAGCCGCTCCTCTTCTTCAAAGAGAAAAAGAAAAGAACTAAATAGATAAGAATGTTACAAAAAATCTGCTTCTATGATGCCCTTTTTCCGGAGGCTGCTTGTTAATAGCCGCTGTGATAGTCATTGATTTCACCAGGTTTACAGCAACAGAGGATTCTCCCCTGAAATTTTCCTGGAGGTTTGGATAAGGGTCTTGGCTAAATTGATTAAATATAATTTTAAAAATGTTCTCTTCAAAGTATTGAAAGCAATTGATTAAATGATTAAAATCGGGGTACTCTAGTATCTGCTCTTTCAATGAACATGAAATTAAACAGAATTTGAAATAAAGACAAAAGAAAATTCAACACAATGCTCAGCAGTGATGCCTCACAGCCCCAGGATATGGGGTTCAAATCTATCATGGATCGCTGTCTGGTGTGAAAGTTTTCCTTGTGTTTGCATGGGTTTCTTCCGGTAACTCTGGTTTGGGTCCCGAGACTTACGAGACAGACGATTGGCGCCTGCAAAATTGTCTCTGTGTACACCACACAACTGAAAATATAATACACTGCACAGTCTTTCAAAAACAAGTATCACAGAAAAAAAACATTTACATTTCAGACTTATTGATTTTAATTTGAATGTTGATGGTTCAAATGAATCTTTTTTATGTTTTATGTTTGATCATATTTATATACTTCACTGATTTTACTATAAAATCCAACCAGATTACAGTTTTAAACCTCAATTATCCTTATCCCCATGCTTATTTCAAGTGTATTTTTAACAAATGAT
>JAOYSI010006783.1:0-12577 GCA_025775065.1 Hiodon alosoides | reverse complement strand
TATATATATATATATATATATATATATATATATATATATCTACATCAGTGACTAAAACAAGCGTATTTTCTGTCCTCTTCTCACAGTTTGTGTGTGTCGGAGGCAGTGGCAACCGTATGAAGTCCTTCGCCCAGTTCATGCACGGGGAGCTGGGTCTTGAAGGGGACGCCAGCAACATCCCGGACATCTGTGCTGGGACAGATCGTTACTGCATGTACAAAGTGGGACCTGTGCTGTCCATTAGTGTGAGTAACGAATGTCTCTCTCACCGGGGCATTAGTGTTGAATGACACAGAGGAGGTGCATGCAGGTGTAGAGGGCACTGACGGAAGCTCTCCTCTGGTTCTCCAGCATGGCATGGGCGTCCCGTCCATCTCCATCATGCTCCACGAGCTGATTAAGCTGCTCCACCACGCCCACTGCCGCGACGTCATCCTTTTCCGCATTGGCACGTCCGGAGGCATTGGTGAGTGCCGCTGTCCCCCCATTTCCGAGTGGGTGGTGGCTATGCCCATAACCAGGCTGACATGTTAACCCCCCTCCCCGCCTCCAGGCCTGTCTCCAGGCACGGTGGTGATCACAGACAAAGCGGTGGACTCCTTCTTCCGGCCGCGGTTCGAGCAGGTTGTTCTGGGGAACTTGATTGTCCGGAGCACGGAGCTGGACCATGGGCTGGCCCAGGAGTTACTGGGGTGCTCTTCAGAGATCCAGAACATGCCTGCCGTTATCGGCAACACCATGTGCACCCACGACTTCTACGAAGGTACTGCATTTAACGAAGACAGAGAGAACCTCACCATTGACCAGAAAATATATATTTTGTTCCTTTTTATTCTTCGTAAGTCTACAAATATTTGCTTGTGATTTTATTGAGTGCCTCTCTTTGTTGCTCCCTCTGCACATTACTCGGACTTTGTTCGAAGTCTTGGGTCTTGAAGTTATACTTTAGTAAATCTTGCTTAGTACTTTCTTAATACTTTCTTCATGTACTGACACATTAAGAACAAGAATGGTAAGATGCTCTAAAACACTGTCTTCAGATTTGAGCTAACTATGTTTCAGCTGTCTACGTGCTTTTTTAGACTTGGCTTTTGGTTATACTTGGATAGCCTTTTCCTGCGATAACTGTTGTTTTACCAACTTTAACCTTGGCAATGACAGTGCGCTATTTATTCAACTTGACCTCTCTCAGATATCTGTAATGTAAAACTGGGGAGCTGTCTGGTGAGGTTGACATTTGGCGTGGTCTCAACTTCCCTAAAGGGGGCGGGGTGGCAGTGGATCAAAGGCGACTGGGATTGGAGGAGACTAGTCAAACTTCCTTGCTCTCCTTGCCAGTGGTGGTAGGAGTCCTGGTGACGGGTCGAGATCCATTGGCAAAACTGGCGATTCTAAATGTAAAAATAATTGGGGATTCCAAATCTTTGAAGAAATTAACCATGCTGAAGTTAGCATGCCATTTACTGGACTCGAAACGTTTGCCTAGCACACTCGTGAAAGGATATTGCCAATCTGCGTTGGCTGAGTCGTGTACTTAGGATGGTAAACTTTTAGTGTTATGTCAGGTGTGTGCTCAGGGTGGTGAGGCTCAGTGTTGGTTCAGGTAATTACCCACGGCGGTAAGGCTTGTGTTGGTACAGGTGCTGATTCTGTGTCTTTGCTCCAGGCCAGGGGCGGCTGGACGGCGCTCTCTGCTCCTTCTCCACGGAGGACAAGCTGCAGTACCTGAGGAAGGCCTACCGTGCTGGAGTGAGGAATATCGAGATGGAGTCCACCGTCTTCGCTGCCATGTGTCACGTCTGTGGGCTCAAAGGTAACCCCGACCGGACCGGCTGTCCGCCTGGTCCCCAAGGCAGTCTTTGCCACTGGGCCCTGTGGATCGCGGGTTGAAGCATTGGAGTTGTAACCAATAGGTTGCATGTTCAAATCCTTAGATGAGTATTGCTAGTGTAACTAGCGAAAAAAACACATAAATGAGTAAATTGTAAGCTGCCTGGCCACCGTCCTGCATGTCCATCGGAGTACTGTTGGGACAAAAAGGTGACGTGGCGCATGTATGCTCTGTTCTAGCAGCCGTGATCTGCGTCACCCTGCTGGACCGATTTGAGGGGGACCAGATCTCCACCCCTCACGATGTGCTGTTGGAGTACCAGCAGCGCCCCCAGTGTCTCGTGGCCCACTTCATAAAGAAGAAACTTGGACTTGTGGAGCAATAGTGCTGTCTGACTGATACCCTCCCTGCTTCGTCCTCTGTAAACAGACTGCGCCCTCCTCTGTAAATAGTGTTCATATGTGCATATGTAAGACTTATTTAAAGAGAGCTTTGTCGGATTTGTGGAGTGTTACTGGGTAATGGCCTTTGAATACTATGTATCAATATTCACTGTTTGGGTGTGTAGTGTTGATTTTTAGTTCTTGTAAATGCCATGATAATAGTTCACAGTTTTTGAATGTGTCATAAGGACATTTGCTGTTAAGTAATCCTGTTAATCCATGTTATGCCAAAATGTTGGTGTGGAAAATAAAAGTGTATATTAAACTAATTCTTATTGCTCTCGTGTCTATGTCTTGTGAAAGTTAGAAATCGAGGGGCCATTATATTATAGTCATCATGTAATACACATGAGGGAAGGTTTTGAAGAAGTAAAACATTGATGTTGGAGTACTTTTAGAAGCTTTGTAAAACTTTCGGTGCCATGTCACATTAGCCTTTTACATTTACTCATTTTGCGGGCGCTTTCATTCTGATGACTTCCAGGACAACAAAGGCGTTTGATAGAAACAGAAAAAAAGGGGACAGAATAAACACAGCGGCAACGGAAGCTGACAGTAAAACGCTGTCGCACCTAAACAGTGCTCGGTTGACGATTCAACGTGCAACGTCATGGGTAATAAATAATTCACAATGGCTGAGATACATCAATGCATGAGTTCTGACTAGACGGACATCCAGGTATTGGGAGCTGTGGTACAATGGTGGGTTTTAAGTCTAAGTCGCTAAGTCGTTAGGGTCTTTACAGACCTTAACGTTTCTGGAAGCTCATTATGCCGCCGAGAGGCCAAGACCGAGATGTTCAGCCCCAGAGCAGAGGAGCAGCTAGAGGCTTTAGAGAGGGGTATAGTGGGATTACTGATGGTAGATAGAAGGCTGTGTTCTTGGCTGCTTGGAAGGACAGAATCAGGGGTTCAAACCGGATGTGAGCTGCATTAGCTAGCAGCTACATTGTGGACAAGTTGAAGTTGCCCCATAGCACACTTAGGATGCTGACCAGAAGCAAACTGGAGTAGGAGTGAGAGATGAACAGGGGCTGGACCAAGAGCCAAGTTGAGTGGTTGGGGCAGTGACCCATCAGGGTTGGGATCTAGTAAGATATTCTGGGAGGAAAGATGAGTTGTTTGAACACTGCTATTTCAATTGTTTTTTTTAGAGAAACAAGAGCCAGATGATAGGAGGGTTTCTTTCACAGAGCCTTCAGAAGTAATGTTATCTGTGGTGACTGAGGTGAACCCAGAAGACAACGAGCTCACCAATGTGATGAATGGGATGAGAACATAATGTATAGGGCTGGAGGGCCCCGCTTCAGTTTTATTTTGGTATATATTTTTTTATATAAGGTTAGCCTTATAAACACTTAGGCGGACTGGAGTGAGGTCTGTGGCACGCAGCCTGGTGCAACACTCTCAAGCCCCTGGAACACACCCAGAGCGGGAGAGTTGTGCATATTGAGTTGAGTTCAATATTAATCGGCGGAATTTTCATGGGACGTGTTATCAAGCAACAAAACGTACGCCAGCAAAAATACACTACCCTTCAGGGATCCCCCTCACGGGTTCACCACAAACATAACAAACGAAACCGAACAAAAAAACAACCGAAAGATATTAACAGTCGGTTTGTCTTCGCCTCTCTTGTACCCGCCCTCCGCTTCCACTCTGTCTTCCTCCTGCCGTGTTTGCACTTGTATTTTGGGTTTGTAGTTTTCTGTTCGTCCCACGACCCTCTCTCCTCTCCTGACCTCCAGCACCCACGAGGAATGGCATGCTGTTAAATTAGGTTCGTAATTACCGTAATCCTCAGTTGGTGCTGATGGGCGTGCCCAGACCTCTCCTGCGAATGTTCGTGAGATGGAAGCTGGGGGTTGGCAACGCCCACCCTAAGGATCTTGTTACTAATGAGACCACACTCAGGTGTGCGGAATCAGAGAGACCAAAGAGTTGATAAATGGCAGCAGTGCTAGCTAATGGGAAGTAGATGGAATGGAAAAGTCTGTTGTGCATTCGGTGACTCTATGTTGAATTTGTTACAATTTAACAATTAAAAGCTTCAGTAGTATTTATTAGTTCATTTTGAAGAGCAGCTTTGTTTGAGAGAAATTAATTTGAGTTTGAATGCAATTCATTCTCCTGTTTTGGTTGAGATATTGTTTTTGTGTGAGTGTTTGTGAATTAAAATGCCCCAAAAAAGGGTGTTAACACTCTCCCGATGTCCCTGTCTCCAGCTGCTTCTGGACCAGGCCCACCCCAGGGTGTACATTTTTTTGATAAGTTGTGTCTGAATATTGAAACCTACAAAACTCAGTTTGCTTCACTCTTCCGTCCATAGCTGCTGGCTCCTTTGATAATCCTGATGCTCATTAGGAGAGTGGAGTCGGCTGTTACTAATTAGGATGAGGTGATTTGGGAGTAGGGTGTGGCCGTGGCCCCCGGAGAGAGCTTCGGTCTGGCATCAGTATGGTTCTGCATGCAGCTGTAATTGGGTTCACCGTGTCATCTCTGATTCACTTCAGTCTCTCTGCCTGGATTGCCCCGTGTTGTGCCCTGCGTTGTACCGTATCTACTTCTGTAATAGTTGAACCTTTGTAACCTTTTGTAGCTTTGAGAAATACTCAGAGTCCAAAACAGTTTGTACACTCTGAAGCTGTCGTGTTTACCCATGACGGAGTTATGTGTTTCATACACAGTTCTGTATCATTTTCGTTTAGAATACATTAAAGAACCGCACCCTGACCGAGTGTTCAGCTGGGACTTATGGCCGGTCCAAGTGCCCAATACTCCCATAAGCTTTCAGAAACCAGCATCCTGCAAAATCACTGTCAAGCATACAGGAGCTTGTGTCTCTTCTCCATTCAATGTACGCAGACTGCAGCCACTCCAGTTTTTGGAAGGGCCATAAGTGCCAGCAAATAATCCCATTCACAGGGGTTCCAAACAGTCACATACATTGCGTAAGCAAATAGTGTGTGTGTGTGTTTTGGTGGTGGGGGTCAGGAGGGATTTGCTTTGTTGCTTTTTTTACAGTAGATACAGCGCAGAAACATACAAACAAAAACCTCCCGTTATTGCCCATTATTTATTGAGCTTGGAAGAGTCTTCGCCACTATTTCAATCATTTATGTCAGGAGCTGACGCCCCATTTAATTTGAGCTCTTTGTATTGCTACTCTCAGATAAGACCCAACCAGGACAAAACATGTCCAAATAACTGTCTAGTCCTTTTTACAGGGCAACAGACAACGCAGTGGTGAAGGTGTTGATCTAATGGTTAAAAGGTTTGCAGGTTCCGTTTCTGGGAAGTTCGCTCCATGAACACGGTGCTTAACAGCCAGTCGGCTATATAAAGGGACTAAGTGTAAATCTGTAAGCTATGTCGGTACACTGGATACAAGTGTCTGGTAATAACATGACTGATCAGAGGAGAATAACAATCTCCGCGGTTTGAAGTACGAGGCACAAAAGACAAAGCATCCCACAAACAAATGTAGGGCACGGGCGGTAACCTGGCCCAAAGCAGAAATCCTGACGTAAAAAGTGAGAACCCATTTTGGTTGGATGTGGGGCTTTTTTTTTCTCACTTTACACGCTTTCACATTTTCAAAGTGTCCAGCAGCTCATTTAAAGTGTTTCCCTTATCTCGTGCTTACAACAACAATGCTAATGACCAAATCTGTTTTACCAACACAATCTGTGGGCTCTGTTTGGGTTGTGTGACCGTTTACTTCCTGATATACCCTGCTAACCTGTTATCCAGCTGGCATGTTGACTTACTATTTGGCCTTGGGCACAATAAATACAGTATGGGGCTTGTGCCTGGAAGTAAAGGACACATTTTATTTGTTAAAAATAAAGTTAAAAATTAATGGTAGTTATATTTCTACACTGGCTTAGTTAAAACGAAACTCAAAACTAAAACATGACTTAGTACTTACAGTAAAAAGAAACCGAAGGAAGTACTCAGAAAACAAGTAACTGTGTATCTATTCAAATCCGAGGATCTTAAAATTGAACGGCTAAAAAAATGCTTGTTTACTGACAGACTTTATTCTGGGTTCCAAAATTTCCCCAAAAGCACAGGTTTAGATATTATTAATAAAAACCCTTTAATTCACTACATTTCCAAACACTCAGTTAACAAATTCTGAAAAGCTGTTGAACATAAAAATGGTCTGAATGTGGGAAAATGTGAATGCAATGGTAGTGATATTCACATGTTCTTTCACCTGTTACCTGATCGTCGCTGGAAATGTCATGACTGCCGCATGATAGGAATTAGCCGCTGGGATTGGAAGTTATACATTCAGAGATTTATATCGCATGGCCAACAAAACCCAGATCCAATACGTCAACACATGTGAAATTTCAGGAGTGTAAGTCTAGATGTGAACACACGGCGGGCTCATATGGGTGTTGCCAGTACCTGCTCCCACAGAGTAAGACAGCAGCTTGTGGATTAAAGCATAAAAACCTTCCAGTCACAAGCTGGGCGCTGAATAAACGCTGGGGTAACAGGTTCCGAATGAAACACAAACAGACGTGATCACCGGCACGTTGAACCGTAAGAAGCAGAACGTGTGCCGCAGTGTACCACTGGTGTGGGGGAGGCCCCACCCACTTTGTTTGAGGTTGTGATGACCACAATTAGTGGTTACAGATTGGCTCCTTTAGTGTGCAGCACTGTAGGCAGTCACATATTGAACATTCCTCGTAACAAAACACGTCTTCTCAATTATACATGAAAACTGACCTGTCACGCACAGCAGGCACCTGTCAGACATCCCGGTATTAAACAACATGTGGATGATGAAATGGCGAGCCTGTTATATATTGATTTAATAAAGCACTTCTGCGTTGCACTTGGTGTATGCGTTCCATTCCATGTGCTTTCTGAAAGAAGAGTAACTGTTCTAGTAATGTGAAAGACATTACGCTCTGTTTGTTTTCTATGTTTACAATATTTGACAAAGGTGCTGTGCTAGCTGGCAAGACTTTAGAATGCATTAGGACAATGGAGCACTCAGAGGAAACCATTGCAAACATAACGGGGAAAACTTGTTACTCCACAGAGAGTGACCCAAGCCGGATTTGAACACACCGGGACAACTTGCTACTCCACAGGCCCCCCAATGGGGGGCGCTGTCACACCAGCCGCTTTTGCCGATATAGGCTATGTCACGGTGTCAGGAGGACCTCATGAGGACCTAAGCCACGCAGTTACTTCCAGTCCTGCTGTGTTGAGGGTGAGAAGGCCTCCCTGAGCCTGTGGATTAGGACTTTTTGTATATGGTGCTTGGTTTGCTCCACTTGACAGGCACATAGGGGGCTTCTGCTTATGCCTCATCAGTGGAGGTTGGTGAGACCTAGATGATCTATACCTCTCTTTGCTGGGGGAGAGGGGGTAGCTTTCATGGTCGAATAGACCTGAGGCCACAGTCTGGGGAAGCCTCATGCGTTAAATTATTTAAATAGCTTTATTTTAGTTTGCCGCATCTCAATTTATCAGTAAGGTTAGTGTTTCTGGTGTATTTGCTGCATTTAATTAAAAATTATGCTGAATAAAAGCTGAAAATTAACCGTCAGTGTCTCTGGCTGCTCCCAAAGCAGGCAGCTCCCAGCGTGCTACAGCCTTGTGTGCCAGAAATCCTTGTACCGACCCAGATTCTAGTTCTGTGCCAGTGACAGTGGGAAAATGATGAAGAGGCTTGAACAAAACAGGTTTTTCCGGTCTGCTTTTTGCCCTTGCGGTTTCCAGTATCTTCCGGCCATCGTAGCTTCACAACACCTGCATCCTGCCAGCAAGTGGCAGTGATGGGCAACTCTGTGGGGCAGCAGTAGAGTTTTCTTGTTTACAAACAGAACTTTAGTCACTTAGAATGTGGTGCACTGCTGCACTTTGACAGGGACATTGGAATAGCTTCAGTTAATATCCAGTGGGATGATAAAACATCAAACTGTCCCACGTCAGTTACTCCGGATAGGCGTCTGCTGAGCGTCTAAATAATGTGATACACAGGCCTGCCTTACATCCTAGTGGAGAGTTTCAGGTTCTTCTGTGAAGACATGTAACAGTTTAAGCACCAGACAAAACCTGTACACCTAGAGAAATCGTCCTCTCCTCGAGATGGGGTAAAGGCTGCTGCAGATGGCTCTCGCTTGGCTGCATCACTTACCTCTCTCCTCCATGTGCTGCCACAGGCTTGGCGCCTGAAACTGTGCTCCAGAGAGTGGGTGTATGGACCAGGCCCCCTTTTTTGCTCCGGTTAATCTACCACCAGCTTTATCATGTGTTCCCTCGGAGCAGTTATCTCATCTCCCCTGTCCTTCTGTCCAGGACCGGTTCCAGTTGTGAACCCGCCCTATGCTAAGCTGTAAAACAAAGTAAAAATCAGCAGTGAAGGCTTAGGTCCCTTCTATTCTACTCATCCCCCTTCTATTCACACCCATTTACGCCCATCTGCCCTGATTCACACCCATCCGCCCTGATTCACGCCCATCCGCCCTGATTCACACCCATCCGCCCTGATTTATGCCCGCATGTGGGCCTTTTTCACCTCGGAAGGGACATTAATAGCGGGGGAAAAAAACTTAAAGAGTGAAATAGGCGCAATTATTAAAACTACCAAATAAGAATCAATAATGTAGTTTTAATAGAAGTATATTTGCATGTAAAGATGTCACGGATTAAGGGGAGATGGCTGGCAATTTGTCAAACATAATTTAAGTTTTACGTTTTTTAGTCACTTGAATGAATATGGGTGGTCCTGAGTGTATAAAAGACATACAGAGACTCTGTGTGAAACTTGGTAGGAATGAGGGGAATACTCGGTTCTGAGGAAAGGAGATATATAACACCTGTGTTACGGACTGCCTCGCATACCCGGGGGGGAAGCGCCCGGCTATCAAAGTGGAACTTTATTCATGCCTGACGGTCTGGGGAAGTTTTATCATGAGCACAAGCCCACATGCTCTCCGAGGCCAAGGGGTCTAATCCACACGTACTTCTTTCCTAACCTTGCTGGTTTGCTCTCTGCCCTTCTTCTGCTTACACTGAAGCCAAACGTGTGTGGGGGAGACGGTAGGGTACAGTGGAGTGGTGATGTCATATAAAAAAACAAGCCCTCGTTACGCTCGGGTAAGAAATGCACTCCGCGCGGCGCTCAGAGCTGGAGAATGTGAACGAAAAATTTCAATACAGTAATGTCCTATTGATCCTGACACCACAAAATCAGATAGAGTGAGGAGCAAAAATCGGTTTTGAAAGCACATAATGTTTCACTGTCGGCCAGATAATTCTGCAAAAGTGTATATAATCCATTTCGGCCAAAACGCCATCATCAATCAGCTGTTTCCCCCGGCTTCTCGGGCCCGCTTGGACAGCTCCACGGGACTGGCTTTATTAAAGATGCGGGAACACGGACCAGGACTGGCGCCGTCTGCCAGGACGCAGGTCGAAACTTCGCCTTCTTCAAGACAAACACAGGCCGGCACCATCTTCTCCGTTCATCTGGACAAAGAAACGATTAATCAAGCCAACGGACCCACTGAGATGGAATGGCACCCCCCCATACTTGATTGTTGTTTACTTGATTGTTGTACAACTGTTGTTTCCAGCCCATTAAATTCTCTGTCAACCCTTGGCAATATGTGACTACAAGACCACATGATGCTTCATGACTGGTTTTCCTCAATCATTTGCACCTATTTTTAAAAAAATACCCCACTGTCAAAAATATTAACACAAATCATAAAAGAAGATTAGACTTCTCTGTTTTCTGTCAGACACATGCCTTCAAATATAGGTCCACTCAGCATCAATTTATATAAAAACACTACCACCACAACGCCCATTCGTTTCCAGACTGATCATACTTGTGTACAAGTGTCACACATTCAAATACGAAAGGTATGAACTAATGCAACTCTACCGTGAGATGGAAGCATCTATTTATTTGTGCAGAAACACTATTCATTAGCAGAACAGAACCACAGCACAGTAAGAAATTGTTCCTCCCAAGTCCACTCCTCCTGAGCTGTGGCACTTAACATCAAGCTCCAGTTTCCATTGAAGAAAACAACATGATCAGACTACAATGAATGCTGTGAAGGGACGCATCAACGGTTATATGCAGGTACAATGCAATAACAAATGCTGTACAGTGCTCTCACGCAATCTCTGTTTCTCTCAAATGGAACAGGGTCTATCTGGTAACTTCTGGTCTTGCTATGCACAACTGTTAACACAAATCATCAACACAAATTGGTAGACAACAAGTACACATAATGGAACACAGCCTATGACCAGTTTAGCCAATTAGAGTAAGTGCAGGTGAGAAATTAGTGGTTATTTGACGGTTTGACATTTAGAGTATGTGTTCTAAATGACCCAGTGTATTTCCTTTATGTTCGCCTAAACAGTACAATACCACTGAAACATATTTTCAAACCGCATACTAACATTTTATTAATTAAATGAATTATTAAAGGGAAACTGGAATGAAGTTGTTACAGAAAACTCATCAGGCGCGCATTTGGATGTGCCCTTCGCTAGTCACCACAGACTGACTGATGCCAATGTGAAAAGATTGGTGGAGTCTGCAGTGCACCCCTTTCCCATCATTCTCCCATTCCCTGGCCATGAAGACCTTGCCCTCCCCGGGGGCATAGCGACCGAGATCCGCTTACAATAGCCAGCCTACCGCCCACGCAAAGCAGACAAGCTTCTGCATGACGGGCCGACCCAGAATCCATCGCTGCCGGAGCCACTCAGCAGAGGGATGATTTATTAACAAATTATATCATAAACCAGCGCTGGCTCCGGGACAGATCCAACCTGCCAGCTCTGGGATTTAGGAGAAACAACATGTACCCAGGGTTCCAGGGGGTCTTCTGTCCATACAGAAATGTCTGACAGAAACAAGGGATGTATTTACTTTCTGCGGTTGTAGATACTTTAGTATGTAACAAAGGTAAACAAACTCTAAAGGTACAGAAATCTTTTACCTCAGTTACAAGTTCGTCTTTACTATGTATTTAAATATTGTATTAGCATGGCTACACATTACATAACTATAATATATTTAGTTGCACAGATCCCTAAATACATCTTCAATGAAAATAATAATAAAATAATTATAAATAATTAATTTTTAAAATTAATTAATAACAATAAAAAATAAGATATTTCTCTTTGAAGAAGTTACACCTTGGTCATCGATGAAAAGCACATCTTAGTGCACATTGTAGTAGAGAAAAGTAGGCTTCTTCTGGTCTTCCTGTGATGTCTTATGTGGGGAGAGACTAATCACGCGAGAGGGTTTCAGTTGGTAAAGGACTTTGGAAACTATTTTTGATGTCTTCCACAATGCTCTATAATGCTTAGAAGCATCGCTAAATGACACGTGTTACGTTGGTAAAACTAATTTTCCAACACGCACTTAAAATTGAAACGGAAAGAACCGCTGCTCTGTTGATTTTTTAAGACACAGTACAGAATAAAGTATACCTGAATATGTTACTTACTATATTACGCAAAGAACCGTATAACACCATCAAATAATTGCTTGTCATCGTTTCAGAAAGTGACCTATAGCATTTTGTGAGAATCAAAATAAAAATCATACGTAACAAAACGCCCTCCATAAGAGACAATGGTGACATGCAACAAACATTTGTTACAGAGGGAACTCGAGTTGTCAAGTAAAATTACGATTTTACGCAAAACAAAACAGGTTAAGTAACCGATGTTTCATCCAAGAGTGGCACACAGATAAACCCAATCAAAACTGTACGAACGTTTGTCGTTACATACTGCGCCCTCTGTTGGGGCTTTTAAACCGGTGACAACCCATATCTTGACGGTCAGCATTTAAGTTATAGTTCATTTCACTTAATTACTTTCTGTCTATTTGATTTAATATCTACCGAACCAAATATTATGCATTATTACGACTAATATCTAGATATTTCGGCGGTGTAGCTGAACTAGTCCTTCAAGGCGCCTTTAGAAACAGTGTTAAACTATCTGTGATATTAAGGTATTAAAGTTAAGACTGTGAACCTGTACATACTCCTGACTGGAAGGAAGCCAATTTTCTTAATCTGTTTTCATTTTAATGTCATTTGGATATGCAGATATTTACTTTGTGACTTAACTAACCGACACAAATTGTATTGGGGGCACCTATAATGACTCTTTGGGGGGGGGCGGGCGCCCCCGGGGCGGGGGGGGGGGGGGGGGGGGGGGTGGTCGGGGGGGGAACAGGGGGAGTAGTTGGTGTTTGGGGGGGCGGGAGGGGGGAAGGGGG